>JAIPRL010003707.1:0-44355 GCA_025469235.1 Pemphigus obesinymphae | reverse complement strand
TGTATTTATAAATAATATCGAATTTTGTTTAATAATCGTAAGAAATACCAGTTTTATCTTATTTATTTTATTTTATCAACAAACATAATGTTAATGTAGTATACAATATTTTTGTACTAATTATAAACTGTCATCGCGGGCCGCACAAAATCGCTACGCGGGCCGCGGGTTGCCGACCCCTGGTTTATACTATAGTAAATTAGTATAGTATACCTAGTATAGTAATTTCGATAGTAATATGGGTTTTCTCCGAGGAATGGGATTAGATTAGTGAATAGCGATTAGATATGATCATCATTTGATAAGTATATGTAACGTTCTATATACAATATTTTGTAATTTTGACAATCAGTTTAATAGTTAGCTATAAGTATATATAGTATAAGTATAAGCTAGTAGTTATAAACTAAAAATAAAAATATCCACTAAAAATTTACAAATATGCATTAAATATGCAAAAAAAAAGATAAAAAGTTAAAAATACGAAAAAAAAATTATAAAATAATAAATTTAAAAAAAAAAAAACCTCGCCGCGCAATTCAACCTAAATAATAATATTGTAGATAGGTATAATTGAATAATAATCAAAACTGTATATTTTAAATGTTGTATACATTTTATCCCTATATATAATCTTAAATAAATAAATGGATTAATTAATATGACGTTAAAAATCTAATTCTAAAATTATATAATATTTTAGTATAAATACAATACAAAATACTATATCATATAATACTCTGTGTCAAATGATAAAATATATTAGTATATTAGCACTATAATACAAGTATAATACGTATTTAAACAAAACAATCAAACTATTTACATGGTCCATAAATAACTATATTGTTTTGAATTGTTATCAAGTTCCAATAAAAATAGTATATTATATAGATGACATTTAAATTTAATTTAAAATCATTATTATTGTCTAAAAAAATTAAAACTTCTGACTATTCACTTATTCTTGAATAATATTACGAATACAGTATAATAACATAGGTAATAAAATCGACGTAAATGTACAATTAATTATAACTTATATAGGTCGTCCGTCAACCTGCATAACGTACACGATCCAAAGTTTTAAAATTCTGTATGAATATTAAAATATTTAGTTGAAAAATTTCATACTATACGGCACCGCCCGAAAATTGCAAACAACTCAACTGTTCATTAAAGGGATTGGAAGCGGCGATTTTCTATCTCTCACTATCACAAAATACAAAATAGCAATTTAGACCATTTTTGTTTCCAGCGTACCAATGGATCTAGTGATGCGATAAGAATTACAAAAATTTATCTGAATTTTTCGTAATGTCTACTTTAGATCGACTTTTCCACAATTTTGATTTTTTTCTCCGTCTAAAGTTAAGTTATTTTAATTTGGACATTTAAAAATTGACATTTTTAATTTTTGTGAAAATCGAAAAGAAAAATTAAAAAATTGGGAAGGTCGTTCTAAAATAGATTTCACGACGAATTCAGATTAATTTTCAGAATCTTTATCGCTTTACTAGGACAATCAGTATGTTTAAAAATAAAATTTTAATTTCAATACAACTATTTCTTAATTTCAATAATTTCAATAGAAGTTTTTAACTAAAGTTGGTTAGACGGAGACAGCAAATGTAAGTGTACTGTGTATGTAACTCAAAATTATATTTTCTTAGTATAATTGTTTTTCAATACATAAGAAAAAAATAGGTACTGAAAAATTGCATAGTGATTATGCAGATATTTTTCCAAATAAATTGTCGTTGTTTTGTTGTATAATTCTGGTACTTTCGCCGAATCTTGTGTTTTAATGTATTATCCAAACGTAGTTAATAATTTTCAACCATTTTCAAATATTTTTAGGCCAAATATAAATTTAGAATATTTTTAAATTTGTTTTTATTCTTAAGTGTTGAACTATTGGTGGGATTTGTTTACTTTTAAACACTTTTGATAATAAACTCGCCCGGATTTATAATTTTTTTTAAATTATAACTTATGATTATTTGGACTTAGATATAAATAATAGTGTTATTTTCATGTATACAGAACCTAGATAGAGTTGAGTAAATTGGGGGACTATCTAAAATTCTATCATAGGAATTCAAATTTCCATTTCTAAATGATACATTTCAGAAGTAATTTATTGATTTTCCCAGTAGTTTTGTTAAGGGGATTCGATAGTAAAGATAAAACGGAAACAAAACTCCATATATGGGCGTTGTTTGCCATATGGCCATTTTCTACTTACGTACGAAAGTCTGACAACTACCGGTCTTTAATTATTCGTGTCGCATTTTTGTGAGAACTGCGTGTCATATACAAACCGGCTCTCTACGGTTGAGTTTTACATACTAAAAATAACTATTTTTTGTCCATTGTAGAAATTAATTATTCTATAAAGATTCTGAAAACTGATTTAAATTTGTCAACTTTTTACTATTTAAATATTTTTCGTATTTATTCCTTAAAATTATTTTATGAAATTGAAAACTACTAAATGTTTGTTAACCAAATATTAAAATATTGAATTGAAAAATGTTAAAAGTAAAAAAGTCAATTAAAAGTAAATTTGTTGATAAATTCTAATCTGTTTTCCAAATCTATATGGCACTAAACGATAAATCGTTATGATGGACAAAACGTGGACACTTTTGAGTAAAATCTAGAAAAAAATCCACGAAACGTCTAAGATCATATTATTTTATATATGTGCGTTTGCGCGTACGTTATGGGTATGCGCAATATTGGTAATGTTATTATACGAGTTGCAGATAGTTTAAAGATACTAATATTAATTTACACAATTCAAGTATATACACATACGAAATTTTTGTATTATTTTAAAAATTGACTAAACATTATCCCTTAAAGTTAGTCCGCAGAGAGCTGTCATAAGCGTAAAGAAAATCCAATTTTTTTAAATTTATAACAATTTTAAAAATAATTTCAAATTAATCAGTTGTCATGGTGATCATATATTATCACCGTAATAATATTACATATTATATAATAATGTCATGAAATTTAAAAAATATTTATAGTTATGTGTATTATACCGAGCTCTACTCAAAATTGTTTTATAAAATGCAATAATAATTTATATCATTGTATTCAAGTTTAATATATCCATTACTAGCTAGTATTCTACTCAATGAACGAAGTGATTCTATCCTCTATTTGACGCCTTTTTTTCTCAACTTTTTAATCATATACGTTATTTATAAGTTAATTTTAAAAGATTTATGGTTTCAATCTACAGACATATGTTTTTGTTGCCGAGAGTTCTTTTCAAGTGGTCCAATAAAGTATTTGTGATTGATAATTCGATAAGTATAAGTATAAATTATCTGAAATATATTTACATTCTAAATATAAAATGAACATTAAAACTGTAAAAGTTTACTTCAGTAACTGATAAATATAAAAATGTATATATTGGGCTACCTACCTACACGAATAATTTATAATATTTTTGCAATATAGTCTATACAATATTTTGTAATATATATAATTATTACATTTTATAGTCACTATATTTGATAAATATTTGATTTATATTTTATATTTTATATTTTATAGACTTTTGATATTTTTTTCCATAATAATCGAATTTTATACTGCACATTAATATTACATGATATTCTTGATTTTAGACAAGAGTTAAATTTGATACTCATAGCCAATAATAGCATGACTATCTGTTTCGGTTTATATATCCACTATATTGTTTTATCAAAACTTGTTTAACATATTTTATAATAAAACAATTTCATTATAATTATGCTAGTATGACTATTACCTACCAAAAAAAAAAATATTATTTATTCCAAAAAAGTTTGTATTCATATTGACAGTAAAATACCTCATAAAAAAAATCAACATATAATGTTCCTACTTATACTGTATAATGTGTATAAAAGTTTGGTAATAATTTGATATTTAATTTTAATATAATAAATATATTTGGGGGAATTTATTAAAAAAAAACCTATAAAAACATACAAAATAATGGAAATTTATTAAGGCGCTTTTTGTACCATGATGTTCAGTTTTTTCTCCTCTTTCCAGTGACGTTTCTAAATGAGAGTTAAGCGAAACTCTCGCAAAATGAAATTACAAAATTTATGGGAGATATATTTAATACTAATAGCCAATAGTAACTTTGATGTGTATTAAATTAAGCTCACAAATCCAATGAAGACAGTTAAGGGGATCAGAAGCGGTAATTTATTAAGGGGTTGCGTATAGGCAATTATTTGATTTTTTCGCGTTATGCAGTATGCTTGTGTGAGTAGTATTTGGTCTAAATTGTGTGTAACAGGATATAAAGAAGATAAGATGTTGCCGCTTTGTAATCTTTCAATGCTATCAAGTGGTATTAAAAATGACGGCAGTTCGGTAGTTTGAAGACTTTTCGACAGGTATTTCTTAATAGTCTTAGTCGAGTTTACGTGCGCAAACAAATATATAATGAATATTTTAATTTAAATGTATAAAATTATACATGGTAATCATATTTCATTATTATATAGATTTAAAATATTGTAAGTATTAATGTATAATTGTTGCATAATATATTTTGTGATGTAATTAATGAATGTAGTTATGGATTGATTGAAATATTACGTTCATTTATAAAATAAACAATATACTATATAATACTTACTACTTATTATGCTTATTATGTTTGATTGTTATTATTCATTATTAATTTCTTGTTCAATTTTCAAATATTTAATAATTCTTGTATATAAAATAAATAAAAATAATAATAATAATATAATACCTATAAACCTATAGACCAAGTACCTACATATTAGTGTTTACTATAAATACTATATAATAATACTATCTAATTATTTATAACTAGGTATATATATATATTTAATACAGATTATCAAAGTCGGGCAGGGACGAGAAATTGGAAGGGGGTGCTACACCACTCTCCACAAAAAAGGTCGTCATATAGTCATCAAATTGAAAAATTGATTATTTACTCTACTAAAATAGGTTTTAAGAAACTAAAGTTTAGGATTGCTTGTATATAGTTTAATACAAGCCTCCAAAAGTCCCAAGGCTGTATTGACTGACAGATATCAAGGTGTGTTATTCTAGACGATCTAACTCTTAAAAATCATGGTACCAAATTATTTTAAATAATATGAGTAAAAGAAAAATATTACTAAAATAAAGTTAAAAACTTAAAACACTTTAATAAAGTCATACCATAACATATGAAAACAACGACATAAAAATAATAGGTATATCTGCTGCAACGTGGCGGGTCCATATCATGCAAGATAGTGGACAAAAACCACTAACCAGTAAAGGGAACAGATGCGGTCGGACTAGATCCCGATTCCGCCTCTAGGAATTTATTACCTATTGAAAGGTGTCAATTTTTGATCAAAAGATTTGATTTAATCGTTATACTTATATGACGTGTATGTGTACTTACATCCGGTTACAAATGTGAAATCAGGGTGGTACTTAGAAATTATTATATATTTATCGATAAACGCATACGAAAAAACTAAAATAGGATGTCAAACAAACAGGGGTTATTTTTCATAATTCCGAAAAATAAGTAAAAAAACGTTGTTAATGTTCATATTATTTTATTATGGAACATACAATTTTAAATTTTCTCATATCTAACCTTTAGGGATTAGCCCATTGTTTAAATATATATATATATATATAATATGTCAACATTTTTTCTTAATCGCGGTTAATATTATATGATTGTCCGAAGTGATAATGTATAAGTAATTGAATAATTTCCTTACAAGATCCGTACACACCCTCTCGGTTTAACTATAAGTTGCCTCATATATGTATCCCATTGCGATAGGTCCGCGTGCTCGCTGTCCCCATCGTCATTGATTAATCGACATAGTTTTTTAGGATACGGTTATTTATTTATTTATTTTTTTTTTGGTTTGTAGTATTTCTGTTCCGATATAGTAGAGTAGATACTTATTATTATTGGTTATATATCCCTTTTCAATATTTTAATTTTTAATTAATTTTTTTATGTATCGTTCCATAGTGTAGTGTTGTGTGTAAAATGTGATTTATATATTCATCACAAGTTCTTTAGTTACCTCGTCGATTCTTTTCGTTTTAGGAGACGATATTATTCTAGTTGCCATAGTTACCATTGATTTTTTTATTTATATTATTTATTGTTACCCATTTATTTTTCAAAATATCGTTAGACAATTATTGTTTTCCAATTTCGGATACTGAATTGGCGATAAAAGATTCCCCGTTTGTTGATAACAAGGCGGTCACTGATAAATTTAATTTGGGCCTAGATAATATAAATGCTTTATTTGATCGGCTAAAGGCGAACTTTCGAAGCAAGAGGCCACGAGGGAGGAAAGGTATGCAAGATAAGAGACCATGATGGAAGAATTGTATCGAAAAGTATGTGCATATATTACTGAACAAGATATTCCCTGTAATACATCTGAAAATATGGAACTGTTACCATTGAGATTTCAAAATCTCAACCTTTCGAGGTTCTTGTTCAAGTTCCAAAAGTTGTTATCGAGGCTCTCTATTCAACCAATATTTTGAAACCCATTTTGTACAAGATAGCTTTATCAAATTCTAGTAGTCATAAAAACCCAATATTTCATGGTAAAATGAAGGTTATCAGAAGCTATTTAATAGTTAATATTATGTTATGAGTACTAATCTCCGAAAATAAGCTGGAATAATAATCCCTAAATTTTTGAAGCGGTTGTAACTCCATCAATTTTGTCTTTAGAATTATAGTTTTGGCATCAAAATAAATTTTAAAAATTTATCATCCGGTATCAAAAATAGGAATTTATCTATTTAAATAATTAACTCTTTCAGTGCGGGTTATATTAATAACTTGTTACAAATAACTTGCATTTTTTTTAATAGCTATTTTTGACACTGGAATATTCATATTTTTAAACTAATTTTTATGTATATACATTGAAATTTTAAATTTATGAACATATAGTTATGACATTAAAATTAGTTTAAAAATCCATATAATCCAGTGTAGAAAATAGCTATTGAAAAAAATCGCTTTATAAAATATACACAAATAATATAACCGTGTAAGTATAAAAGTATGTTATAACCCTAATTTTGTGTATTTCACATGTGACATAAAAATATATAAAATATATGGCACAAGAAAAATATAAAACAATAATTTCAATACATAAGACTACCTATAATACTGTAATATTTCCCAATGAAAAAGTGGTCTGGGAGCGAATAGTTTCGCCATCTGTACGACATTTTTGAACTACCAAAATGCCTTAAAAATTTGTACCAGAAATATTTACAAGTGGTATCATCTTATCTGCTCTACATCATGGTGTATGCGTAAATACGTTCGGCACAATAATGATGGTGTGTTCACTCGAACGCACAGTCACATGTCGATAAATACGGTTTCCGTATTTGAAAGACACTAAATCCCATTTCCAGCATACCGATCGTCCTAGTAAAGCGATAAGGATATTCTAAAAACTGATCTGAATTCGTCGTCGTAGCAAAACATTGAACCATCAAACATTGATTTATTTATCAACCCGGAAAACCATTCCAATACTGACTAAAATTAGCAGCAAAAAAAAAAATAAATATATTCTAAAAGTATTCGAATATGTATTCTGAATAATTTTTCATTCATTTATTCGAATACGTATTCCGAATACAAAATAAAAGTATTCTGTACAAAACTGGCAGTTAGTGGGCCCTTCCACGATAAAAAAAAAAAAAAATGAAAATAAATCAATTCGTATAAGTATTGTACAAACGTATGGTATTATCATCTAGTTGTAATAGAACAGAATTAGTACACGGAGTATAATGATAAATTATAACAATAGCAATTTAAAAGTAAAGCGTTTTGTAGTTTAATGAACTATAGTAAACATGTAATATGTGTTCAATGAACACTGTTCATATTTAGTAATAATCAAATTTAATGATTTGATATATCTTTGCGTCGTCTCGTATACTTTATATAACATACCCAATATATATATATATATATTATATATATATAAGATAAATGAATAATATTAATTTACTAAACCAAAAATTGCATAATATTTAGTTGGATTATAAAATTAAATACATAGATCACTATAGTTGATTGGTACGAATAACCATTAAAAGTTTAGAATACATACCTACAATTTTGTTTCTATATGACGCACTTAGAAAATTCATTGAATATAGATTTTAATAGTAGCTATATATTATAATATATATAATATATATATATATATATATATATATATAGCTTATGAATACATGTAGGTGTCTACCCAATAAAATGATAACCTCGTGTATATAGTTTTGATGTTATGTTTTTCAAATTAAATATAGCAATATTATTAGAATCAACTAAAATAACAAAATATAGGTAGATAGTATTACCTACCTGTATATAGTATTTTTATTATTTAAATTTGAAATGTCAGTTAATCTTAAGGTTGGACAAACTATTAGTATTAATTAGTTTAAACTAATCATTTAATAGGAACTCCCTTATAAAACATAATAGAGACCCCAGCTACTGAACTAGGCCGATCGCGATATTGCCTATGTATCAAGTCGTTTTGATAATAGTTATACATTTGTTCTAATTTGAACATTATTATGATCTCTTAAATCCGGGACCTTTTCCTTTACGTGGGAAACTAAGAAAGTGTTCATACTTAATAACTTAATTAGGTTAATAAATAGTGTATGTTTGTAAACTTTAATAGTAGATTAATTTGTAACAAAACGAATAAATGATTATAAAAGCAGTAAATTTTAAAGTTCAACATCTCAAGCTTATCAACATGGTAACATAAGTCTTTATTTAAATTTACATTTTAAAACTTTAAAACAATACTATAATTATTAATACAGTGTGATGTGTCCCTCCTCCCCCCCTCCACAAAAGGTATACAAAATGTGGATAGTGGCTTTAAGCAAAAGGGAGTTAGCTAAAATCACGAGGCGTTATGTACACTTCCCCCTTGAGTTGGATTGGACTACCCAAAACCGTATATCTTAATATGTTATACAGAGGAGTGTACAACATACTTTGCCACTAATCACAGACCATTCCGACTATTATTCTATTATTGAACGCGCAGCGGCGATTCAAACATTTTACCTTTTTCGATTTGCCTGCTATCATACACTATTATACAGAAAATATAAAAAATGCTTAAAACCGAGATTTAAAAAAAAAAAATATCTATAAAAAACGATATTATGTACATTTTAAAAGCTCAAGAGGGGAGGGCGATTGCTCCCTACCCTCTTAAATTCACTATTGTTTTTAGCTTACCATTACTTTAGTATTTCGTTCAGAACGGTATATATCAATATGTCATAATATATACAATATTGTAGGTACCTACCCACAATTCTAACTACATGTATATTTCTGGAACTTGGCTCGGGCGGTTACACGTGAGTCCGAAAATGTTAGGTTAGTGATGGTAATTAATAGCAAAAATAAATCACTTTCCAAAAAAGTATAATAATAGGATTGGTAAATATATGATGATGTACCAGGTTCTAAATGGACAGATTTTTTTTTTCAACAGGCTAATTTGGGTCCAGTAAGAGTGAAATAGAAACTGGCCGTTTGGTTCGGAGATCATGCATTAGACCTTCCCGTGGCGGTCCCCGGACCGCCAACGATCGAAATGGCAACCAAATCGGATTGTTTTAATTTCGGTCAAGAACTCCCGCCGAGGCGGTACAATGTACATCAATTTATAGATCAAAGATTAATATTAGTATGTTAATATGTTAAAAAAATAAGACTGTTTCTTAATTTCTCCAGTCACGTGGCTAAACATATGCATTTTTATAGTTATTACTATATTATATTAAGTGTCTATCTAGC
This sequence comes from Pemphigus obesinymphae, assembly GCA_025469235.1. NCBI lineage: Eukaryota > Metazoa > Arthropoda > Insecta > Hemiptera > Aphididae > Pemphigus > Pemphigus obesinymphae. The sequence goes on along the minus strand of JAIPRL010003707.1, from coordinate 34,439 downwards.
GATTACGTTTTGAACGTGTGCTATTCTGTTCTTTTCACTGTACCGTGTTAAAACTATTATTTATCTAAAATCAATAATTCATTTACAGTAAATTCATTACGAATAAAATAAATAAAACATCACAGAATTATCTATATTGAGTTTTATTGCATGTACGCCATAAACAATTAAAGATAATTGTTGCGGTACACATAATATAATTATAGATAGGTACTAGCTCGTATCGATTGTAGTTATTGTCTGTGACGGAAATTTTGTCATGGACACTTATAATGTAAATACTTAATTAAGATCTATATTATAATCTCTTCTCAAAAGTATATATTCACCTTTTTAAATACGAGTAATACTCCAAAGACACATTTTTACAGTTTAAATTGATTTAGAGCCTAGATCTCAAAATTAATCTCATAGCAATTACATGTCCCTATACGTAATAATATTTGGAAAATTAATTAAGGAACCTCTCGAAACCGTCCCACAGGAGTTGTCGATCGAAACGAGAACTTGTTAGGTTAAGTTCTCATTTTGGTCTCCGATGGTCCCATGAACTACGTTCTAGGATCGAAACGGACTATTCCCATTTCAGTTCTTTTGGTTCCAAACTAGTTGGTTGACGAAAAATCGATCAGTTTAAAATCTGGCAAGCAACCTGGATCATGCATTGCCGATCCTATTATTATACCTATCCAGAAGACGTTTTTTTTTTTTTACTATATATTTTATAACAAATCACAATTCTGGTGACCGTCACTTATTAAGACATTTTTGTACTCGCGCTTAAATGACTTAGTCACACACCAGTGATATAAATATAGTCGAAATTTCGGGTACATATATAATAGTTTACGATAACAGAAACGACAAAAGAGGTGGCATTTTTTGAAATGTCGCTGCAAATTCAATAATAGGCTCGAATCGGTGGCAACATGTGTTGTACTGAATAGTGTATATATTACAAAATATAACATAATAAAAGTCACTTTTCGGGTAATCCAAAAGCAAATTTTGGATTGTTCATAACTCAAGGAGAAGTGGACCTAGCTCCTCGTGGTTTTGACTACCCCTCATTTTGTTTTAAGCTCCTATCAATAAGTGCCCATTTAATAGTCAAAAGAGGTACATGCTCCCTCCCTAGAGAATTCCTTTATGATAAATTGTCGCTGAAACTGGTAGTAAGTATGAAAATATAATATCATTTAAGTTTTTATCCTCTCTGAAATGTACTTTATGGGCGTCCATTCTTCTATCATCATCCACAGGCAGTTTAATAATAGGCAGCTCTCACGACGTAATGAAAAAATACGTTCCACGAGCTGTGGATATATACTATATACTATTCCATGATTTGAATATTAAGAAATCTATTGGATTGTCATGAGACGCTCCCAGAAAAGGCTACGAGTATAGAACTCCCAGCAGGAACTATATGCCAAGATTAAATTTAACACTAAGCTTCTAGCACCCGGACAGATCTATGTTGTTAAAAAATTGAACTTCAATAAAAAGAAAGTCAATCAAAAATCCCACTAAAATCTTCTTAGCTTATAAAAAAATGTATTTTAAATACTTAACAAGTTGAAGTTATTTAACAAACTGTTAAATTAAACGTGGTATTATCAACATTAACAAACATTGTATTTTTTGGTATTTTTAAATTATACTTATTAAACTTTCCTAATAAAATTACTAACATTTTTAAGAACACTAGTAATATTTAATATTAAAATAATACGTAATTATGGTACATGTTAAATAAACGTATTATGACAGACAAAAGTTAAAAACATTGATACACCACTTAATTAATTAAGGGACTACACTTTATAGATTTCGTAAAAGCATAAAATTATAAGAATTCTGCATAATTTATAAAAGCATATATAACGAAATCTTGTTGAATGAAGATAATTATTATTACGATATCTAATTTAACCAACATTTGAAAACAATTTGCTAAGATTTTTAACTAGATATCATAACAAATTGAAGTACCTAACACATTATAATGAAAAGCCCAGTGACAGTCAACGTATTAGTTATAAATAAAAATGCTACATATCAATTTTTAAGGCCAAGGTTGTAATCTTTCGAATAATTATATACTTCACTAAAATACATACTATAAATAATATAATATTTTATATAATCATTATAATTAAAAGTTACAAAACGAATTCGTGATTTATTGTGATTCTATATTGCTAATAAGTAATAATCGAAAAGTTTTTACGGACTATGTATTCAATAACATTTTATGTTTAATTTATAGATAATATCATATGATCTTAGATAGGTGCCAATTAAGTTGTTATATACTTAAAATGTATAAAAATGAGTAAATATATATATATATATATATATATTTATATAAATTAAATATATTTCATAACATATAAAACTATACAAGAAATACTTGTGATATATTTCTAATAATAACAGTTTATCTGTTAATGAAAGATACCTATATAATAGATACCATCATCTCCTTGTTTAATACGAAAGTTTTATCAGTTCCGTTATCATTGGATATCTTTGATCATTTAAACTAATTGTTTAAAAGTTTAGAAAATTTTTTCAATATTTCCTCATAAATTATAAAATGCATATTTATGCAAAAACACAGTGACAGTTAACAAATTACAGATAGGTTGGTACTAATGAGTAATAATGTAATATGGAATTTAAGTTTAAGAGTTTAGGAGGACACTTTCAAGGTGTTATATATTATTATATATTAATTTTATTAAAATGTTATATAAAATTAAAATCTAAAAATTTAAAATAAATTTTAAAATAGTCCTATATTAATAACATTTTTTAATGTTGAAAAATAATAAATAATTATTGAAAATGAGACAAAACAGTTTTTGGGAGATGCGTTTTTCTGGTAAACTGAGTAGTTTTTGTATTTGATGTCCTCTATCAAAATTTAAGCACCATAAAATAGTGGATATTTTTGTACATTATGTATAGGAATTTTCATAGGCGATTTTCGAAAAACGGTGGTATAGTTTATTCTTAATTCTTATACTGTATTACTAACAGTGGTTAAATTGGGAAAAAATAAGGACGGAATCTGGACTTAGTATAAAAAAATCAACATTCCGGGACATATTAGAGAATAAGTAAGCAGTATCATTTTTAGAATATTATATAACATGCATAGAATATAAAAATACAATATTATTTTACATCAACATTGGGTTACATATTTTCGAGAAAGTATAGTTAAGATATTCCTCCTTCATAAGAATTGAAAATTTATTCCTTTATAATGAAATATCGAGGAAATTATAGATGTAGGCCAAAATTGATTTTTTTATATAATTTTTCAATAAACTTTTTTTTATAAATTACTGATGTAGTTAAAAAGTTTTGAAAATTGTATCTTGTAAATTACACGTCAATACGTCAATTTGTCAGTACTACTGAAAATAATGTGTACATTTCAAGTCTCTGACATCTTTGATTTTGATTTATTACAATTTATTGGATATTTTTGATATAAATTTCCTGTTCACTTAAGAAAACTACCTACTGGAAAAATCGAAAATTGACTTTTTTGAAGTATTTAAAAGCTTTTACGCCGAAAATTCAAAACATAGTGAGCAGTGGTAGAAGTAGAACGCAAATTGCCATTCCATTAATAAAATTAAAAGTAAAAAACTACCCAATAACAGAAATTTATCGGTGTTGCATTTATTTCACCAAGATTTCACCATTATTAGGCTTTAGTTATTCATGGATAATGAAGATTATTTATTACCTATGAATTATGATACCTATATGATTTAATAAGATCAATTATTGAAAATTTTATATCGTGATTTTTATCTAAATCTCATTATGCGGAAAAAAAAGGAAAAAAAACATTAGTTTTCGTAATTTCATTATTTTTCCAAAGAAAATTGACATTTTTAAAAAATGTTAAATTAAAACGGACGCTGCGTTCTCTGCGTTTCTTCAAAAATAAATGAAAGGCTACGCTGTTAAACATGAGAAATATGAATAGTAGCTCCGTCCCCCTGCGTCTCCCCAAACCCACAACTGATTACAATGAGACAACTTTGTAACAACAAGTACCTCTTTAAAAATTCTCTAATTACATATTTAAGTTTCTCATTTTTAAAACAATTTTTTAGCACGATTTTGATCATTTTCTCTTTATTTGAAAGTTTATTTGCTCTTTTGCACTTGTATACCTATCTTTTTTATAAATTAAGTTAAAATACTATATTCAATTAAATCCGCTCTTGAGTTAAAAACACCAAAGTAATAATTCTTCAGTGATGTAATTTGATTTTTAATGTTTTACCTATTATTATTATAACATACATCCATACTTAGTATATGTACTTATATACTTATACCTTGTACCTATACTTAGTATACATAGTTTTTCTGATTATTACAATTTAAGTTAAGTTTAAGTAAAGCATCTTATAATTGGTTATATATTTTTATCTGTTACCTATGTATTTCTTGTAGTATAACTTTGCAAAAGCCTCTGGCGTTGATTATAATAATAATAATAATAATAATAATAATAATAATAATACTGATGTTTATGATATACAATATATTGTATTATAGCTATAGTAGGATGATTTACAATTGAATAGCATATTTTTCTGTGGATAACATTGAGTTTGATACTTTTATCTCTATTGCTTTCGATAACCTCAAATAATTGCAGAGTATTTATATAATATATGAATATAGGTAATGTAATATTATATATTTATATATAATCTGTATAACACATATTATTTGTTGTTGAAAAAAATTTCAATTTATTAAAAAAGTAAATAAAAGTCGTGCAGATATAGTAGGTATTATAATATACTTTTGATACCTTTTTATACCATTGGTTCATCGTTCCTTCGGACCTCCGATACTGTATAATGTAATATTATTATTATTATTATTTTAATTTTGAAAGAAAACATAAATAATTTTTTTTTCTATTTTGAGTGGAACTTTAGTGTAATAATATTTAATATTTTTTATTTTTAATGACCCTTTGTACTTAAAATAGCCGATTAAATAAATTGTTACCATGACAATTTTATTTGTTATTTTGTTATTTCTCCTACACTTATAAAGTACTTCATACTACAATACCGTACAAAAAGTAGTTTTTCCAAGGGTTTTTCCTTATTCTTGAGGAAACTATACAGGGATAATCGATCTTAAAATATCCCCTTAAAAGTATCAATTAGAACAATTTTTCATTAAAAAACTTCATTACCAAAAAACTACGACTCTTTTCCTTCTACCCGAAAAATTGCTCATAGAAAATAAAAATAAGTATCATTATAAAATCAATATGTCTGTATTCTGTATAGGGTATTAAATCCAATAAATATTATTTTTATAACTGAGTACTGATCAATGATCATGAGGTTTCTTGGACTAGTTGCTAATATTGTTATATTAAATTAAGTTCAAATGTCTGTGAATATATGATATATAAAATATAGATCTAATAAGCATAATATAAACAAATTTATTAAACCTTGTATACAACTTTTAAATGTATCTAATGTTTAACATTAAATAAACATTTAATAAACATTAAATTTGGTTTGATCGAATGTTGCTAAACCTTTCACTCAACTTAATATGAACAATTTTTAAAGGTTCATACAACATTGCATGTCAAGATTCAATGCAACATTGAACTGTGCTCCTAAACTCACCCCCCCCCCAAGTTTTGTATTGTATTCTCTCCTATATTTTAATAATGTAGTACCTTCCTAGAACGTGTTTATTTCTTTTGTAAATTGTGCAATAAATCTTAATTCCGACGATTGGATTCGAACCTCCGCGACTATCAATTACTTAAAAAATTTTGTACTGACGCTTAACCGACCGATCTATACTTCAAAGATACCAACGTAGTTGGGATTTAGGTACATACAAATAGGAGTACAACACGTGCTTCAAAATCCTTTGTTCTCGTGAATCGTGTATCCGTGACCTTGAACGTACGTGTATCTAGTTAACCGGAGATCTAGGTAAAAGTCACCTAGTAATTTATCCGAAAAGAGTCATATGCTTTGTGATTTATCAAAACAAATGCACACAAAAAAATAAGGAATTCAAATTAAAGATAACAAGCAGTCACTGTAATCTCTTTTGTGATAGCCGGACGGGTAGTGGGGGGTCGTTAATCGTAAAATCGTAAACCGTTCCTATGATCATTTATGTTTTGTAGTGGTACTTTATATAATCGAATATACGATCATGTATGGTACCCTATTTTTTAGTGTGTGTCGCTTCTGTTATGTTCTGTGATATAAATGTGATTACAGGCACAGCAGAGAAGGAGAAATTTTTTGAATAGCCGCAGCGCATTCAACGACGGTCAGAACGAGCTCGGACCGGTGGCAAAATGTGTTGTACACTAAGGTATATAACATACTAAAAGTCACTTTTTTAGTAATCTAAAATTGAATTTTGGATTGCTCATAACTCAATGTGAAGTAAACATAGCGCCTCACAGTTTTTTCTATCCCCTTATTTTTCTTAAATCTCCTGTACATATAGGTGCCCATTAGCCATTAGGAAGATAGAGGAGAATCATGTCCTCCTGGAGAATAACGTTTTAATGGATTATTGTTAAAACTGGTAGTATATAAGGTGAAAATACTATAATTTATTTAGGTCTGCTCCTTTTGAAATGTATCCTATAGGCGCTAAATATTGAAATATGAACACAATATACTGTTGAATTACATTGTTCTTTAAGGTTATGTTGAACATTAATTATTTTACATTAATTTAATGTTTATTATTAAACATTTAACAATTAACGTTAGGTGGTACATCAAATGTTTCAGATTACAAAATGTTTATTGGGATATTATTATTTATTAATTTTGTGTTAATAATATGGTCTACTGATATCAATTTATTATAATATAATAATAACCAATATATAGGTGTAGGTAGTTAAACTATAAATAATATTTATGTATCATTATCGGTACTTATACTAGGTGCAACATGCTTAAATGCGTTTTTAGATTTTTCCAAAATCTAATATTTATCACCACCCTGTTATTTATTTTATTTAGACTATATATAGTTAATAGTTATTTATATAGTGATAAATATTTGAAAATCAGGATTCTTAAAATGTTCATGAATTTTGTATAAAATAAAATCTAGGTAAATATACTGATTGGAAAATGTACAGATATTATAGTGTTGATAGGAGAGAGTTCTGAAGATATGAATGGTAGACTTGAAGAGTGTAGGGAATCTATTGAAAGTAAAGGACTAAAATTAAATAAAGATGAAATAGAATATATACTGTATGATTTTGGTGAAAGGGAACACAGAGAGAATAGGGAAAGAATAAAATAAAGTTGAGTGGGGATGTAGTAGGAGAGGTTGAGAGGTTCAAGTATTTAGGTTCCATTGTACAGAAAGATGGGGGCTTCGAAGAAGATTTGAAATCAAGATTAATGTGAATGGATAAAGTCGAGAGAAGCATCAGAAGTTTTATGTGACAAAAGAATTCCTATAGATTAAAAGGTAAATTTTATAAGGCAGTGATAAGACCTACAATGATGTATGGAACAGAATGTTGGGCAGTAGATAGGAAGATAAAATAGAGAATGAGTGTAGCAGAAATGAGAATGTTAAGGTGGATAGGTGGAGTTACTAGAGAGAATAAAATAAGAAATGAGTATATATGAGGTAGTATAGGAGTAGCTTCGATAGTAGATAAAATTAGAGATAATAGATTAAAATGGCTCGGGTACGTATTAAGGAGGGAAGAGACTGAAACAGTAAGATTAGTAAAGGAAATGTATGTTGATGGAAAGAGGGGGATATAAAGATAGAACAGAGAATAAGTGTTGCAGAGATGAGAATGTTAAGGTGGATGAATAGATTGACTAGAGAGGACAAAATAAGGAATGAGTATATAAGAAGTAATATAGAAATAGCTTCGATAGTTGGCTAAATGAGGGAGAATGGATTGTGATAACTAGAGCATATTTTAAGCAGGGAATAGACAGTAAAGTAAAGGGAATTTTTATTGATGGAAAAAAAGGAAGAGGAAAACCAAAAAAGAAGTGAGGATGAAATAGAGAATGATATATGGTGGGAGGATGTAAGTGAAAAGGATGTGGGAGATCAAGTTAGGTAGAAGTGTAGGACTAGGGTGGCTGACCCCAAATAGTTGGATGAGGTGGCGAAGGGAAGAAGAAGAAGATACTAATAAAGAAAAAAAATTTGAATGGGTACCTACGAGAAAACATTGAAATATAAAGTTTTGACTTTTTTTCAGAGTATCAATATTATCTTATACAATCTTAATGTTTTACAATTAGATACTATGGCTTGAGTGCACATTTTTCGGAAGCAGCACCTTGTAAGTGTAATTATTTTGAGAGTGACACCTTGTAAGTTTAATCACAAATCACATACGGTACCTCTACGTGAGTGTTTGCCGATATCATAGTATAACAAAGATAAACATATTAACTTAATAACTAAAATGTAATTATTCCTAAACCTCATTATAATATTACAAAAGTAAACATGATTATTTAATATATTTATGTTCTATTACCTCGTATATTTGCTGTTTAAATTTGTGAATTTTTAATTAGTTTCAAAATCTTTTTTTAAATTATATTGCAATTTTATGCAATAACTCCGTATATCACATAGTTTTAGCATCTTGTTAAAAAAAAAATGTGAAAAATAATGTTTCTTATTGGTGCAGCTTAATACTTCAAAAGTGTACTTTAAATTTAATAATTCAATTAATATAATTTTATCATCAAATTAAAACAAATAGGTAGGTACTTATGAGTTATGACATTTTTTTTATTTTTCACCATTAACAACTAGGCACTTAACCAATACTGAGCTAGCTTTCAAGCCTATAGCTACACGGTATCACATTCCTTTATACTCATATTGTTTGGATTTATTGCATAATTTTGGACATTTTTTCCCGTGTTATTTTATATGCTCTCATAAATATATCTCCGGTACAAGTAATAAAATAATAAATAAATGGTAAAAAAATTATTAGTACCTATTAAAGGATTTTTAACTTTTTTAATGAAACCCATTGCTGCATTGTCCTTGAATAGGTCTAGAATCTAGATATTAATCTAATTATTATTTTTCTAACTAGTTACAATGTACTCATTTTCAATTCCTAAATAATAATTAGGTATACTAAATAATATATATTTTATCGTAGAAACGTAAACTCTTAAATATAGTGGATTGTACTTATTTAATATAGAAAACTATATTAATAATTTATATTCATTATTTATTTTATTTTTATATTTTGTATTTATATAGGTATCTACTTTATTTTAAATTATAGAATGGTTAATAGATGATTCCTGAACAATTGAATAGAAATATGATAAGCTCATTAGTATTATCATTTGTATACAATGGTAACTGACAATTAATAATGATAAAAAAACACTATGCCAAAACAACTTTATAGAATCGTTACATCTACAAACACGTTACAGACAATACTTGTATGATTTACATTATTAAAAATAATAATAAACAAATTTGAAAACTATTTCCAAAAATAATTTAACAACGTACTATACTAATAATTTATTCCAAAAATATAATACTACTATTTTAGCATTTTATAGTTAAGTACAAAATACCTGTAATACATAATACATTATACAATTAATTTGACGATACATTTTCTTATCGATTTTTTGATTCTACAAAATGGCAAATACCTGAACTATTTTAGATTCTTAGTGGAACGAGGAAGCTAATGGTTTTACAATGATGTTTATTTTTATTTATTTTTTTAAGCTCGAGGTTATCAAATTTCGCAAACATTCTGGACAGTAAAATACTAAAAAATTTAAGTGTGGAACAAACACACAAGCTGTAGTCTGTTTGTACCTACCAGTAAACGAAAATGGACGGACGACAAACGACTTGCATTTTTTCACGTTTCATGCGGTTATAAAATAATAATTAAAAAAAAATGTTAATAGTCAATAAATGTGTTTAATTACTTACCAACGAAGAAACTATAATCTATGGTTACCGATATTTGTTCGATTTATTGATCGATTATCACCTTCGTTAAAATCCACGCTGAACGTCGTAAATCGTTCACTCGTCGATACAGCACGACTGATGTATTTTGTTTGCGTTCATATATATCACTATTCTATAAATTCCACTGGTAAAACGATATATCTGATAAAATGCTTTCCTGGAGGTGAAAAAATTGCCCTGTAACATACGATAAGATTAATGGAATACGTGTAAAAATCGAGATTTCATAACAAGCGAACGTGTAAAATCCAATAAATACCATAATATTTTACTACCTACTTGACTATAGAACACTCGTATTATACTATTATATATATATATATACACGATATATCTACCTAACCTAACCTACAATATTGAAATCATTTTAGATATAGACCCTAAATATGCTAATGTAAACAAATTATTCAATTTATTAATGAACATTAAAATGTTTATATAACGTGCTGTTATAGATAAGATCATAACAGGTATATGTGTTTAACGAAATTATTCGTTCCAAATAAAGGTAGATTAGAAAATCTTATAGTATTTTAGTCGATTTTGTCAAACATTCTGAAATTATAATATTATTGTTCAGAAATCAAATCAACAAGTACTCGAGTATAGAACAGAGTATAATAATTAGTTATCATATTGTCTGATTTTACAACAAAAAAAAGTTGACAAAAATTACAGACTTGAATAAAAGACTTTTTAAAATTATTTCGAATACGTCACATTCCGAACACATTCAAAAAAAAAGTATTCAGATTATGTATTCGAATACTTGAATACTTTATAACGAAAGTATTCGGAATATTTCACAAAAAGCGTACCAAATATTTTTCAAATAATTTATCTTATCTATATATACTAAATTTCAAAAATGGAAATATTAATTAATAACTATATTATTATTTCATAAAACATAAACAGTAAACAATGTGTGTATTTTAGGGGTTTTTTATTATTTTAGAATCAATATATATTGAAGTCTGATGGAAAAATACTAAAATAATGTCTTTTAAATATATAATATTGGAATCTTAAAAGTACCTATTCATTTTTTTCAATAAATAAAATACTTTTAAAAAGTATTCTGAATACTGATACAAATTGATTCCGAATACGGAATAATCAGTTTGCAAAAATATATTATATTTTAAACGCGAAAAGGATTAATTTAATATATTAATATTAATAATATAGAAAAAAAACAATATAATAAACATTAGTATTTTAATAAATTACTAATAGGTTTAAAGGTATAATGTATAATGTATATATATATATACCTACTACACATATTACATCTACTTGGTAATATTAGTAGATATAATAAGTATCTATAGAATTATATTTTATTATATGGCCTAAGTACGTATACCTACATATAATTTAACAAAATTTATGATGTATTATAATAATACTAATATATTAATTCAAAACATTACAAATATCTAAAAAAAATAATAAATTGTAATAAAAATTTCGTTTAATGGAGCATCTACCTCGCGTATGAACCATATCTATGTACATGCATAATACAATAAAATTTAACGTAAAACAAACAAAAAGGTAACTTACCTAAAAGATAAGTTATTGATATTGGTGTAAATTTATCATTTTGACATTACTATATATTTATTAGATACTTTTAGTCAAATATCATTGTGTGTATTGGCTTATTGAATTTCATTACGAATAATAATATAATCTGTTTTTTTGTTTTTATTATTTGTTTGTGTTCAATAAAGTTATGAATTTTTCATATTTTTGGATATAGAAAAATCGAATACGTTTATTAGGCCAACACACATTGTTGTTTTCTTTAAACTGGAGATTTAATTCAAAATTTAAGATATTATTAAGTTTAAGATTTATATTTGTATTATTTGTTGTATTTTAAAATGCCAATGTCATAATTAATAAAATATTATAATTATAAATAATTTACACTGCACGTTTTCTATGTATAATAATATATTATGTATTATAAAATTATACACTATACATATCTACCTACGTACCTACCTACTTTTAGTTTGTATTTATATGTACCACTAAAAAGTTTTTTATTAATTCAAATAAATTTAAAAATAATTGTATGATGTGTTTGCTTTTTAAACGTTTTCGAACCGTGAATATTATTTAACTCTTTTGTTTTTTTTATCATGTGTATAATATTTTTTATTTATTCTTTATCAACGTTAATATTAATGTATTTCTATAATTAGATCACGGAAATACAATATCTATTATTAAAATTAATTTAATACTTTGCAAGGTCTTAAGAACTAATTAATTTTATCATAATATTGTGCATGTTCTCTTTATCTATAGGTAAGCTGTATCTGAAGATATGTTTTAGCGTTGTTTGTGTTTCTTTCCTTTTATCTTTTCATTCGTATAAAGAGTCAATAATTTATTGGCAATAATACATATTGATTATTTTCGGGTTATTTTTAGAAATCTATATGAAAGTCGTATCACATGCATTTGACGATATGACCTATCTCATTGTTTTAGATCAAAATTGAATGTAATAAAAATAAACCTACGTAAGACAATATAATGACGATGCTAATTTGTTAACACATAAAATATATATTATAACATAAATTATATATTACCTATCAATGTTCATAGTATTACTAAAAAAATATGGATGTATAATTTTTTACCTATACTGAAATATTGATTAAATCGATTAATTTTAATTTCTCATATAGGATTTTAATAGAACCAGACAATTGAATTTTAATCAAAAACAAATTTAAGTAAAGGAATCATTTTTTAAAATTTCTCTCTCAGAAGTCAAAAATACTTTTTTCATTTATTATTTATATATTTATATAATTTGGAATCCGAAACCCTTTATTTTAGTAATATTTTAAATCAATTTTTAAACTAAGATATTGAATAAAAATCTTTGATATCGATAATAAATCAGACATTTTTAAACGACCGTGATGCTTTTCACAAATAATTATTCCTGAACTAGAAGATAATATGAGATAATATATAGTGTCAATGCTCCAACATATAATGTAGCAAAATATTTAGTTGACGTTTTTTCATCCTTTAAGAAATTATATAGTATATTAGTTAAAAATAATATCAATCTAATAGAAAAATTATCAAAAGAAAAGTTCAAAGAAAACGAAATATTAATTTAATTTGGTGTAGTGGCGTTAATCCTAAGTATACCTATAGAAATAATTGCAATTATTTTCCTTAAAGAATTGCTAAATAAATTGAAAATAGAAGAAAATAAAATTAAAGAGTTAATAAATTGAATAAAACTCTGTGTGAGTCAGAATTTTCAAAGTCTTTCAATTCAATGAACAATTTCTGGGATTAGGTACGTTTATGATATTTTGGAAATAGTAGAAAAAGATTTTAACGTAAAATATTTTCTTGAAAACGAGGATGTAGCGCAAACAATTTTTAATGAAAAACTCATGTTGGAATTTCTCATATTTAACAACTTACAAATATCTTAGAAATATGAAACAAAAACAAATTATAGTTAACGACATTATCTAGCTTTTTACGATATTACAATTCTTCAAGAGTCATAGTTATTAAAAAAAATTAAAAAAGTAATTGTAAAATATCAAAAAAGAGCTCCGTAAGGTACTAGATAATTTTATTTTTTATAATTTGTTTTTTATTTTATGTTTCTAAGATTAAAAATGCAAAAGTAAAATTTTATTAATTCATAAAAACAACCATAATAAAAAGAATAGGACCAATTATTAGTAATTTTAAATATGCATATAACATTTTTTCAATTGTAAAATTGTTATTTTTCTTATAATTTTCTAAAAATTGCCTATATAGAACCCCTAAAAAAAAATGGCCGAGCTGACATGCTCTTGCCAATCCTCACTGCCAATACTCTTCAAAATTGACAAGTGAAAAAGTATTCGAGGAAAGATTACCTACCATTTTTAGATTTTTATATTAAAAGCTCAATTGATAAATAAGAATTTGAAATACACAGAAAAAAAACACATACTTATTACAGATTTATCAAAAATATCTTAAGTCATTGCTGGCAATACAAAATCGTTGCCTGGAATATATACATATAAATATATTTCAAAAGAGAAAAACAGTTACCTAATAATACATAGCAAATTTTAATGGTTTCTATAATTAAATGATTGTAAAACTGATAAATAAACAAAAATGGAGAAGAATGAAGAAACATTAGAAATAGGTATCAGCACTTTAAAACAAACTATTTAAAAAATAAAAAAAGAGCCTGCCTTAATATTCATACGACACATCGCAAATAAAAACTCGAAAATCTTTAAAAAATATAATATTGATAAAGTGTCATTAAGAAATAACAATTTAATGAGTCTATTAGGAAATACTAAAGACGAAATAAAAGAAATAGAACAAACAAGAATTTACCAAGTTCAAAGCAAAGATTGTGAAAAATATTACATAAGACAAACCAGAAGAAATATAGAAAATAGACTTAAAGAACACATTAAGACTATTTAAAATCAAGAGACAAACCAATCTCTAACAGCAGAACACGTATTAGAAGAAACTCATAATGTACAAACAATCATATTATTAAAATACATTAAAAAAAAATCAAGAATTAAATATTAGGGAAGCGATACAAATGTCAAAGAACAAAAACGCTTTGTTAATTTGGGATCTATATCCTCTACAAAATAATTGATTAAAATCGTTTATCAAAATAATAAACGGCTCCGGTCGATTATTATTATCAGTCGTTGTTCAACAACGATGTTTAACACAGAAGATGAAAACATTGTTTTCGAAATACGTATTTGTTGTAATAAAACCAATTATTTTGTAGAAATTGGGTTTTATATATTTTATGTACCTATTTTTAAAATGACAAAAAAATTTGTTGAAGCACAATTTATTATTAACGAACAGTTAACATTTAGATGGAATGTGGGAATAGCTCTCTTAATAGTATATGCTTTATTTGTTCGGAATAATATGTTAATTGTTGAAAATTATTATAATATCAGTCAATTCGACAATCAACTAATTAATTGATATTGGGTATCTGGTATACAATATAATACGTCTATTATATGTACCTACCTATATTAATCAAATGTGAATTTACACTTGAAAATATTTTTAAGCTAATTTCTAATTTCCATAAAAATAACAAGTGCTATAATTTCAAATTACCTACCACAATAGGGCATAGGATATAATATTTCTTTACACGATTAACAAAACAATGTAATATTATATAAATATTGATTAATGTACGTTAAAATATCATTAAGTGCATTATAAAATCAATAATTATGAAAATACATATAATGATAATATTATATAATTAGCATCTATTAAAACAAGAAGGTTATAAATAATTTTAAGAATTAAATCAACCAAGTCTTAATGATAACATTTAAATGTTTTTTGCAATACAAATTACATGAAATATATATATATCTACCTACATGTTTTAATGCTATTATATAAACATTTAATGTATTAATTAATTAACACGTTATAATATACGTTACATAAAATATTACATAGTAAACTTTGATTCGATCACTGTTATTATCATTAAAATTAAATCGTGTTAAATTGTAAACAGATATAATTAAAATGTTTGCGTAAATGAAATATAAAGTATAAACTAACATTAACTGAAAATAATAATTCATATTTCGTAAATCAATAATCGTAAATCATAAATTGGGGGCTCCTGGCGAACGTCTCAAAATGTCGTTCAATGTCATTCTCTCGTTGTCCAACGATCACACATTTTACTCATTCCATCCACAACACTTCGTTTCAATTTTTTGGCAACTTCATTCGTGATTTAGGCTTTAAGCTAATCCGTAATTCATGTCTGAGACAACATATAGAAAAGATCGGTTGCAAAGTCCTCAAGCTCCTATAGGTTTCGTTCAGCGTATATCTCAGGAATTCAAAATAGTTGCACCTATAAAAATACTTTGTTGCTCTCTAGTTTGGCCTTACCTTCAATGATGTGGATTGGTTCTTTGAGACTTTTCCACTACTTCTAATTGTGTCACGCTATAGAGAGTACAAAGAAAGTTTCTTTGCTTTACTGTTTATACACTTAACGTACCTTGCCCTCCTCATAACTATATGCCTGTATGTCAAATGTTTAATTTTACTAGCCCGACAGGCCAAAAACGTTCTTCGTGTTTTTTTCTTCCCATCTAATTTATTATCTGATAAAATGTATCGCTCCTATTTATTAGAGAAATCAACTTTAAAGTATCTGCATATTGTACCAAATCCTCGACTCCTTTCTCCGTCCCTTTTTCATCAATTAACTATTTCATGCATTTCCCCATATATATATATCAGTTAAAATGACGTCACAAACCTGTTTTTAAGGGGTTTTAAATAGGACATTTTTATTACATTTTAAGAAAAATTAAAATTCAACAATTTAAAATTATTTTAATATATTTTAAAAATATTCCCGTGTTAGTACCACTTTTATTGTTGTGTAATCGTGATATTTGTTAGCAAACCATGTTATTCTTACCTTCATACTTCAAGTTTTATGGTTTTCAAAATGACCGTAGATTATTCATATTGACACCAAATAAAAGAAACGGACTTTTTCTAACTTTTGAAAGAGGATTATATTAGCCGATGAAGTACGAAACTATATTTTTTCGGACTATATTGTTAGCTGTTATTTGATTATATTATCTAATCTAACCGTTATGTGAATTTTCAACTAAAAATGTAATTAATATTTATTTGTTATAAATTATATTATGTACCTATTATTTGTTTATATGTTTTGTCCGTTTTGTAGAATATAATATAATCGTTTTAATTACTGATAGGTATGTATTTTAAATCAAAGTATCTAAAATATTTCAAGAAAATTATTAATTAAATAATTAATCATTACACATTTTATATTTGAGACTAAGTGTAAAAGGTACATATTAATACATTGGGTACATATTTTTCACTAATAATAGGTGGCAACATGTGTTATCACTGATCCATTGAAATTGTAAGTTGTTGCACGGCGCTCGTGTATGAATGACAAATCGCAGCTTATTAGTCGAATTGAATAATTTTCATAATGTCTAAAATAATGATTGTGTATTATTATGATATAGTAACACAACAGTTTAGTGGTAGGTAATAGTGATAAAATATGGTCAATAACCGTAGTCATTACATAACATTTTCCGGCTGGCTGCTTTTATTTTTGTTATTAAAAACAAGATGAATTGATAAGGAGTAAACTCTTTCCTACACCCGTCTAAAATATTATGATTGAAACAATTACACGGTTCAAAATTCCGCTAAGAGCGTTGTCATCGCATTTCTATGATTTTATATTATATTATTTTATAGTGATTTTGTGTAACTTTAAAAAATTTTGAGAAAACTGTGTAAGAATGTATAAGTAATATACCTAATTATGAATAATAATAATAATTAATAATGTATACATAAATTATAATATATTAAACATAGTTAATAGTTATTATTGTAGTTTATTTTATTTTATAATTAATATGTGTGCTATTAATAGTTATGATATTATTATTAGGGATCTATCAATAGGCACGTTAAATATATACTAATTTTAATTATTTTTAAACGTTTTTCATTTCCATTGTTTTCCATTCGTACTCAGGAAATGAATAAATATGGTTGCAATATAACTGTTTTAATTTGTTAATTTATATTTAGAAATATTAAATTTAAAAAAGTCCAGATACAGATAGTGTAATATTATTATTTTAAAATTGAAATAAAATATAAATCATTGCATTCAAAAGACGATTCTGATCGACGTTCAGTATAATAATATAATTTTAAAAAATAGGTAACCGTTACGATTTTATTTGCTATATTTTTTATTTCCTCTACATTTGTAAAATATTTTCGTTATAAAATATATCTAGATTATCTGACAGTTAAATACAATTTAGCTAGACAATGTAATAACGGCTCTAAATGACTTATTATTTTCCTAATTGAACGTGTCATTTTAAAGGACCGTTAACATTATTGGACATCCAAAGAGAAATACATATTGATCTTGATCTAAAAGTTCTTGATAACTTAGCTCAAAAGTCTAGAAAATTTGGTATTGTTTTGTAGATTAATTAATGATATTAAAAAATTATTTAAATAGGTATGTATTAATTTAATATATAATTTATTTTATTTTATTTAAATAATAAACACCAAACAGCTTTAGATAAGTTATAAACAAGATTAGCATAATAATAATAATAGATAAATAATAATTATAATAATAATAAAAATAGACAATCAAAAAATGAAAAACAAATTGATTAAAAATAAGAAAAAGAAGGGTTAAGATTATATTGTATCATGCAGCGATGAAGTGATTAATTTTTATCATAATAAAACGAAACAGTGGGATGTGGAATGGGTGGATTGAAGTATGAAACGAGAAGGTACATTGAAAAATGAAATTTGCGATAATAGAGTAGGAGAGTCTATTTTGCCATTTAGTAAATTTAAAATAAAAGTTAAATTTGCTGCATGTAATCAGCAAGAGAATATAAGTGAAGATGGGATAAAACAGGAGAGTAAATATGAGCAGAGCAATCAATTTTGAGTATATAGCTGACAAACTTCAGGAATTTATGTTGAACTCGTTCAAACTGATAAGAAGATGTAGCTGTACTAAAGTCCTAGAGAACTGAGTCATACTCCAATATAGGCCTGACAAAAGCGCAGTATAAAGCCTTAAGAGGAGTAGACAATTTAAACTTACTTGCTACACGCTTGATGAAACCTAAAATTTGCAGCAAGCACTATCAATACGCAGGTTAGGACTGAAGGTAGGAGTAACAATGAAAACTAAGTCACGGACTGAATTAGAATATGAAATAGATTTATTATTAATGAAGTATATAAATTACAGTGAGTTTTTTATACGAGTGAATGACATCGAATGAAATTTAGGAATATTAAACTATAGACTATAAATACTCAACCCAAACCACTAGTCTGCTCTGGTCATTCTAAAGAAGGTAATAGTAATTTATAGAATTAATCTTAAGAAATAATTTCATATCACCAGTGAAAGCCAAAAGTTGTGAATCTTGTAAAACCCGGTTAGCACTGATTATAAATAAAGTGAAAAGCAGAGGGGATAAATGACCACCTTGTGGTACATCAGAAAACACGTATATAGAAGGAGAAACAACAACATGCATTTTTACCCAATGCTTTCTATTTTTAATAAACGAAGCAAGCCAAGACAAAAAGGGTTCACCTAGGTCTGATAGAGCAAGTACACTAAGTAAAATATGTACTAAGTAATATTTTACCCGATCGAAAGCTTTAGAAAAATCAGTATAGATCACGTCCACTTGATAATGATCATTAAAAGCTTTAAATACGTAGTTACAGAAAGTGATATTATATATAGTAGTTGATCTTCTAAAGCGAAAACCATATTGCTCATTCATTAAGACGGAATTGGTAGAATGCTAAATGCAACTTAAGATAAGAGATTCAAATAATTTTGAAACGTGTGACAAGATTGAGATAGGACGGTAGTTTTCAACCATAGAGACATCGCCGGATTTAAAGACTGGAGAGATATAACTAAGTTTCCATAAACCAGGGAATAAGCCTTTAGATAATGACCGAGAAGCCATGAGGAAAAAGCTAGAGTATATCTTAAGTTGTAGAGAAACAAGCCATATAATCCATCAGGACCAATTGACCAAAAATTTGCCTTTTAAAATGTACAAACCATGAAAAATATCAACAATAGAGAAGGAACAGTTGTTAGGCAGATCAAAAAGTAAAATATCTAAATTAGTATGATCGGCATTATTGTTTATTTGAGTGGAATATACAGAGGAAAAACACGTGGAGACGAATTAGCAGATTCTTGTTCATCCTTGCTATTTACACCGTTATATATAAAAGATTTATAGAGGCAATTAGTAGATTGGTTGTTCCTGACAAAGTTCCAAAATGTATGAAGTTCTTTTTTAAAACAATTTTTAGAGTGCTGTAATATTCTATGAAGAAATATTATGGGAGAGAATGGCCCCTAGGTTTACTTTGCAATCTATTTTTTTATATCCACCCCCATTAAAAATCCTGAGAATACCAAAGAATACCTACCACACAAGTCTCCCTCCACACTTCTGGAATTTTTTCTTCAACTAATACCTATTGTTGTCTGTTGAAGAACATCGCCTGCCGTCTAAATTCTATACATAAACTCCCCAATACTTTCATTACATCTACTGGTATTTTTTCAATCCTACTGCTTAATTTTGATCTACTAGATATAAAAAGGTATAGTTTTAAATACCTAGTTACAACTTTTCAATAAAAAATATTAAAACATTTTATTATGCTATATAGTAATTTGTTAAATATTTATTTCATTATTAGTATAGAGGAGAATAGCTTAATATGACATACAATTTTGGAAATAAAATTTTGATACATTTGACATTAATAATAATTTTTAATGTTTCATTTAGAAAAAAATTAATATTTCAAAGTATTTTTTAAAGTATTGAATAACTTCCATTGAAAACAATTTTAGAAAATACTCGACTACACGAGAATAAAGAAATATTGCAATACAAGATACTCGATACCTCTCAACTTTATCGCAATACAAGGTATAAGATACAATTGTGTCTAAGATACGTCTTTGAGATAATTGTATCAAAGACACTGTCTAACCCTACTAAATATTGAAACGAATTAAGTAAGTAGGTAAGTACATAATATAAGTCTGTAGCAATCAATAAATTACACCCAATATGATTAGTTTTGTTTGGTTACGTCATTTAGTTATTTATTTATTTTATATCGTAACAGGCTTGGCCCAAAATATAGATTCACTTATCATAATGATTAATATAAATCATAATATTTATAAAATAACACATTGCAATTAAATTACATTCCAAAAAACAACAATAAAAAAAATAAGGGCAAAAGATAAATATAAATTTTAGTATATACAAAACAAGTTTAGTAATGAATTTAATTTTTTTTTCCAAAGTAAAAAAGTGATGACATATAATTATTGAGAAGTAGAGATAGAAAAATTTGGGTCCTCATTAGCAAGACGCATAAGACGTCAGAGTATGTTGATCGAAATATGTTAAGTTAGAAGATTAAAATACGAAATAATGTCTATTATTTTAGAATTGTCTAATACATCAATTTAAAAATAATACACAACTTACTTCGCTTAAAATTTAAACTCATAAAATTATCGCATAAACACAGAATATCAGTTATTAAACACATGCTATATTATACACTTTCATAATCATACTAATCTGTTAAATAGGTACTAAAACTATTAATAGTATTATAAATTTAGTATAGTATTGGAGTATTATACTGCATAATATTATTGTCTTTAACGTTAAATAACTAATATAAGTTATAATTAGACAAAATTTAATATACTCGTACATTAATTTTATCTTAGGTCGAATCAGGTAATGTGCCTAAACGCTACTCGAAGAATATTTTCCTAATTTAACCGTACTATTTTAAAATATTAAATATTATAACAATCATAACTGTTTCATATAGATATAATAATAATAATAATAATAATAATAATAATGCATTATGTATATGATTATATAAAATTGCTTATTATTAAAAAAAATTAAGGGATTTTGGTACTCGTATATTGTATAGATATTTTCACATGGCCTTATGACCGTTACAGATGTTAATACATTGATTAAAATATTATGTTATAATGTTTGTACTTTGTGTACTTTATTTTAATAGTACCGACACATTTTATTAGTTCACAAATTTAGAGGATTGAAAGCGGCAAATTTCTGTATCTCTCTATCGCAAATATAACATAATAATTTTGACGTTTTCTATTTTCAATGTTGCAACCGATTTAATGATGTGATAAGGATTCTGAAAACTGATATTAATTCACTGTGAAGTCTTCTTTAGAACATCTTTCTCACTTTTTAAATTTTTTTCATGCAAATTCAATCTCGCAAAGACGATTTTTTTTATGTCCAATATTATTTTAGTGGGACTTTAAGGGATACATCGAAAATATGGGAAACTCGATCTAAAGTAGACCTCGCGATGAATTTAGATCAGTTTTCAGAATCATTATTGCATCATTAGATCAATCGGGAAATTGGAATTAGAAAACATTTAAATTGTTATGTTACACGTGTGATAAAGAGAAACAAAAATCACAGGTTGCAATATCCTTAAATAAAAATATTTTCAGTCGTAATTTACGTCATCGCTCATTAATTCATCATTAATCACAATCGTTTTCATTTTATACACAATAGAATAATATGTTTGTGCCGACATAATTTTATTTTTTGAGTGGTACACATTTTATTGACATTATCTTATTGCCGGGATTAATAAATTAATGAGTTTGAATGAATTAATTTCCATTATCTATGTATAGTATAGTTACAATGTTCCATACTATTTTTATTATTACATTATTAATGCATATCGATTTCTAGGTAGGTACCTAATAAAAAATATACCTAATATAACTAACTTTAGGTAAATATAATATAATATATATTATATAGTTACAACGTAAAATATGTACTTTCACGATAAAAACAAATTCGATTGAAATAGTATATTAAAAAATATTACCTATATATTCATTTTGTAATAATCAATATTAAATTAACAGTATTACATCCTCTTATTTCCCAAACCCTAACATGCTCAGGTTGGCACCTTCACATATTAGGAAATTCGAAGATGGTTCTTGGTAGCTAAACTAAGCATAGCTAACATATTATTGGATAGGTTTGGTAATTATAGCCGGCTTGCACCAGAGACCAGATGCCACCATCCAGAAATATAACAATAAAATATAATATATAAATAAATAAAAATTTATATAATTAAATAAAACGTAATAATCAAAACTAATTTTAAATATTTTGAGCGTATGAAAAGGGTTTTTTTTATGAAAAATTGAAAGAACATAATACTTACATGAAAAAAATTCAAACATTGAAAATATTTTACTTAGAAATAACATGATTTTTCATTGTATAAACCACTTTGTTTTTAATATTATATATATATATATATATATATATATATAAATGAAACATATTATTATTCATAAAAAGTAGGTACTGTTTTATGAAAATAAATACAAATGGTCGCGTATAGATACGCAATAATAATATGCTATAACACGATAATACGAAATACAAGGAAAACAATTATTCGTGTCCTTTAATTCCGCAAATTTACAGCTAGGAGATCGAAATATTTTGTGTTTTTTTCGCGTTTTCAAGAAATGTGTGTTTGATATTTTTTAATTTAATTAATACTGAGATAAGAAATTATCAATTTTTCTTACCATCATTGTGGTCGGCGGTTTAAAAAAAATATAGATATCCTAATATTATTGAATTGCCTCATTTTGTTTGAGTCACTATTTAGTTAAGTTATTATATTTATTTTAGAGCAAGGGCACCTAGGACATCCAATCATGCGGAAGCTTGGCATAAACGTTGGAATGAATTAATAGGAAGGACACATATCGGGTTTTCTTAGACTTATAGAGAAGTTACGAACAGAATTTTTGAAATTTACTAAATACTAGTATTCCTGTCTGTCGATTAGTGATAATATTTAATAATTCTTCGTATTTTATAACATTATTATTGTCCATAGGATCTGAAACTAATAGTTGTTTTTTCCCACTACTGAATTATTTTTTTCTCTTCTATACTATTTCCTTCGTACACTGTTAGTGATATAGGTACCTACCTAAACTTATCTTTAAACGATTACCTTTCTGTACCTTTCACATATTCTATATGAAATTATATACGACCATTCCGACATTTTATTCTATTGTCCTTCGTCTGTACTACCTATATAGTGTAGAATGTACAATGTACATTGTACATACATATTATAAAATGGAAATAGTTTTATAATTTTATATTATTATTTCATTATGTAGGTATCTATTGTATATCCATTAAAATAGTTCCCAATATCATGTCGTTACTGATTTTGTAATTAAAAAAAAATTTTTATCCAATATTTTATAATAATATCTATTTATACACTTAGGTACTTACCATAATGGTAATGAAAAATTTAAACCTTAAAACGAGTTATCAAAAGCCGATTTTTTTTAAATCAATGATCAAAATACGTACCTATTCATAGTTTTCTTAATCATCTAATTTCATTATCTAAAATGATTTTAAATTAATTACATTATGTTGTTGAATTCAAAAATTAATATAAGTATATAATATAATATTTCAATTCAGTAAATTTGAAATCTGGTTGAATAGATTTTATATTCTGTTATGCCGGTCCTACACTTCAAGTGACTCACGATCGATCACGATTGCCCAAGAATCTCCAACACTATTGGCAAGTAACCACTATGCAAATTACTCAGGGGCGCATTAAATGCACCCTTTGCCCCGGGCGGAAATTTTGAGGGTGCAGTGCGGAAAGGGCCCAGTAATACCAAAGGTGTAACTTTATGTGAAAGACCTGTCCTTTTTTTTTTTTTTTTTTTTTGCTTATTATGTTTTTAAAGTAGCATTTTGATGTCTGTTATTAAGTTAGCACCGGCACATTATACTAGAACCTTAAAACTAATATTAAAAAATTGTTAGGAATTTGCTAGATTTTGTTACGCTATTATTTAGATTTTGCTATAGTCTCCATTCAGTGTAAATCAAAATTCAAATATGCCGTTGTCAACTTAACACAGCACCGGCACATTAACCGAATGACTCCAAATTGGTGTCAAAAATTTGTTCCGAATTTGTTAAATTTTGCTAGGTTTTTTTTGTAATTTTCTACCCCTTGGATATTTGGGGATTCCAAAATGAGAAAATGGACTAGCACCCGCAAATTGTCGGAATGATTTTCATAATGTTTAGATTTAGTATAATATCTCTAAAGTTTTCTATTATCTATTATTATGAATCATATATTTAAAATAGTAGTTTGACTGAAAAATATAAAATTTTTATGAAACGACAACATATCACATGTAAATATTATTAATACTATATTTAAACGTATTTCAAATATTCTTTATCAATACAAATTTTAACTTCAAAATCATAATAATCATAAATAACCTACGTTTTAGAATTAATTTGTATCTTCATTATAATTTCATAAAGATATCCACATAAACAATTTTCAATATAGAAATTCATGTTAGCATTTCTCATTTTGAACAAATTACAAACACCTTAGAGATATGAAACAAAAAATAAACTATATATGCCAATATATTTACATATATCAATTTACTTATTTAAAAGAATCATAAAAGTTAATTTTTTAATAACTCATAAAACGTGTTTAGGCCGCAACACCTAAGAGGTTCTATATAGGTAATATTTAAGAAATATTATAAAAATACAAATCGAACAACTTAGAAATATTTAAGTACATTTTAAAATTAATCTAAAAATAGCTCTATACCCGTATCACTTTTTATTGTTGTGTAATCATGAAATTTCCGCATAAAAGACAAAAGATAAAATTGTGGAACTCTGGAAATTCGGATTTACAATGTAAACAGATTTGAATATGTCGGCCTGTCTTCTAGGAATCGATCGAAGCATTTTTTTTTATTATAACAGATTAATATATAATCAATGTTTAAAAATTGCGATTTTAAATGATAAATAACACAGTTAAAAAAAATAAAATAAAAATAAACCCCTGGATCGATTCCTAGAAGAAAAGCTGATGAATCCAAAACAGTTTTTAGAATTTAAATCTGACTTTTCAAAGTCCCACAGATTTGTTATACTTTTAGGTCGATTTTTCGTTAATGTTTGATTTAATTGTTAGATATTAATTTTTATGAAAGTTTCCAAAAATTTGCCTCTATAGAACTACTTAAAAACATTGATAAATCAATTAAATCATTTAAAAACTATTAATTGATAAAATCTCGTAGCCCTAATAACATGAAGACATATTTTATATACCAAGAAAATATTATTAACATTCTAGTTAAATTTTATAGTTTTTAAATTTAGAAAAAAATGTCCACATGTACTTACGCCACACATGATTTTTAAGGGGTTCTAATAGGCAATTGTTTACAATTTATCCAGTTAAATGAAAATCCAATTATTTTAAAATATTTTAAAAGTAATCTTGTATTAATGCAAATTTGTTTTGCTGTATTATCATAATATTTGTTTAAATAAAACTTGTTTATGCAAACAGAGGACAAAATAAATGAGGAAGTTACATCCTCTATTTTTAAGGAGTTTTGTATAAGCAATTTTATAACTTTGAAATAATTAAAATTTAGCACATGAAAAACGCTTATAAACCGTATTAATATAATTTATAAATTTTAATTTATCCAATACCATATTGGAGCTAAAAATTAATTTTTGTTTCATGTCTCTAGGGTGTTTGTAAGTTATTAAAAATGAGAAATGCTAACATGAATTTTTATTGAAAATTGTTTATGCTGATATCCTATGAAATTACTATAAAGATACAAATTTTAAAACATAGATTATTTATAATTATTATGATTTTGAAGTTAACAATTATATTGACAAAGAATAATTGAAATACATTTAAATATAGTATTAATAATATTTACAAGTATCATGTGTTCCTTTGTCGTATCATAAGAATTTTATGTTTTTCAGTCAAACTACTATTTTAAATATATGATTTATAATAATAAATAATAAAAAACTTTAGAAATATTCTAATAAATTTAAACATTATGAGAGTCATTCGGACAATGTGCCGGTGCTAGTCAAATTTCCTCATTATGGAATTCCCAAAAAACAAAGAGGTAACAAATTACAAAAAAGGCATAGCAAAATTTTGACACCAATTTGGAGTCATTCGGATAATGTTCCAGTGTTGTGTTAGTTTTTTAATAATTGTATAAGTACCTAAAATTAGTAGGTAAGTAGTAACATTGCAAACAGAATGTTTATTATTATATTAACAATATTTCAGAAAATAAAAATTATATACATAATTGCAATGCTGGTTGTATTTTAATGTTAAATTAAAAAAATAATTTATTAACTTAAGTTATTAATTTAATTTTTTTTATACGAGTCAATATTACATTTGAGTTATACAGGTATATTTAGTATCTATTATTTTTTTTTTTGGAAATACTGTTATTTTTTAACCTTAAGCACTTTAAAATTTTTAAAAATCATTAACATAATATTATTGAAAATACTACAATGTATTTATAATAAATATTATTATAATTAATAACAAATAGGTTCATAAAAATGTTTAGTAGGTACCTACTCTTTTCTTCAAAACTCTAATAAATAGAAATTGCTCAATGCAAATTAGTACATACCTAAATATTGTTTATTGGTGGGAAATCTAATATATTCCTCAATTTATATTACGAGGAGATTATTATAAAATATCTAGATAGGTACATATTCTTGTTTTATTTATATTTTCAGAAAATAAACAATTCTTATAATATAATAATTATTAAAAACGACAGAAACAACTTTATTTTTATTTGACCATTTTGAGACTAGACCAACATGATCATCATTTTAATGTTTTAAAATAATCTGTATATATAACATCAAGTTGGACATTTTGACGATAGAAATCTATAATAAAGAACTAAAAGTGAGATATTTATTATAATAAATTATACGTTTAATTACATGAAAAAAACTGTTATACAAATATAAATTCCAAGGAAACTAAAATATAAGTCGTCCAAATACAGATAGTGGATTTTAGTACATTATCCCTTCGGTCGGTATAGTATATAATTATAACTATAAATTTGAAAGCAAAGAGTAATATCATTCTGAAAGAATATTCAGTACAAAGTTTGGTATAAAAATATAATTAAAAAACAAAAAAAAATAGGTGACCATGACAATTTCATTTGTTATTTTTATAAAATATTTTCGTTATAAAAAGTAGTAAATGTTACGCTAAATTGCTAAAGGAAACGACTGGAAATATCGAAAAATTACCCTTTAAAAGTGCCAAACAGAATTTTGTGCCTAACCTAACCAAAAAGTACATACAGAGTATGCACAGACATGAAAAAAAAAACATAATTTTAAAAGAAATACGTTCCTTGCTTCACTCAGAATCTAAAATTATAAAAATGATAAAATTTAATAATTATTGCAAAGTATTTTTCCTTCGACAATTAAATTAGTTATATTACATATACTTATTAAAGTTTAATTACATTTAAAATATAGAACGTAAATACTATACTTATTTATTATTCTAATAAATAATAGTTATGTAGATACACACTTAACACTATACAAATGGCCAATTAATTTAATAATGTTATTAATGTAAATAAATTAATAATTTATCAAATAATTAATTACTATATTTATATTTGTATTTAATTTTGTATGTAAATTTAAAGGAATGTATACAATATTTTGGGAGTTATTTGGGATGGTAAAAATAAGAGGCTATAAATTCGTGGTCCCTAAATATATAAATGTATGACCGGATCGCTTCACTTAGTTCCACCACTCTTCGGCGCACCATATCCTTATACCTAATTCTGTGATAATATATAAAATTATAACTACTATTGTAGAATTCATAACATTAACTACTATAATTACCTACCTATAGTACTTTAGCACTTTGTAGTAGGTACTTTTTTTTATAGGAATAACAAAGTTTAATCGAATTAACTTTGCTGAATCTAGTTTAATAAAATATTTATTTTGCACGTAATACATACATCATAAAACGTAAACGCTTTTATTTGGATAAAGTTATCAACAATTTTTAATGTTTGAAATATTAAACTACGAGGTCGATTGTATTACCTATGTACTATCAGAACAAACATGGCACCTATCAATATGTTATTCAAATTACTTGGTTATTGATCATTATTAATAAAAATTTATTCTTCGATCGTGGAACTCAGTCAAGCATAAATAATTCACTTTATTTTACACAACTTGCATTATCATTCCCAATGCATTTACATTTCATCCTACACTTCTAAAACTTAGGGAAAGCCCAATTTACTTGAATTTTAATAATATATTAATTATAAATACATAATTTATTCGTTACTTGAACATTAAGTATATATACATATGCATATTATTTATCAGTCAAAATAAAATTACTTCTTCAGTTCTTCATAAACACTTTTATGTATGTAGATTCAATAATATTTAATGTTATCGTATAAAATTATATAAGTGAATTAATTATTTATCGGTTTCATAATGTACCTATTTATTTTATTCAAAGGTGGATACAGAAGTCCTAAACAAGAGATGCAATTTATGAGTTTTAAGCAAAAAAAGCTTTTTCATATTGATATCAGATTAAACACTGTTAAATTTATATTTATTAAATACTAAAATTATTTAAAAATAATGTTTCGTATTAAATGTTTCTGTTTACTTAAAACAAAATAATTATAATACTATTAGTTTAAATAATTACAGTAAGTTTAAACGAATATTTTTATTGGTGCATTTATCATCAAATATCATAATTATCGGCAAATTTGGTTGTAGAAAAATATAAGTACCTAACTACCTACCTATATTATTTGTTATTTACTATTTATTGTATAAACGTTGCACGTAATATTTTAAATGCAAAATAAGTGTAGTATACGCAATCCTGTCATAAAAATAGGTCAAAAAGGTACCGACTGTCGATAAAATACGTACGCAATCGTATTTTTTTTTTCAGCTGAAATAAAGAAAAGATAACAATTTTATTTTAATAGATATAAAATTATTGTTTTATATATTATATAGGTTTATAACTATAATAATCTTGTTGTAAATGTTTATTGTGTAACTTATAACATAATGGTTAACTCGATTCTAGAATCCTTAAACCATATACCGCATATGTAAAGTTAATGTCTGTTAAGGGCCAGTTGTACAGTGCCTGTTAACTGCTTAATCACTGATTAAAGGTTGGTTAAGTTGATCGACCAAATATGGTCGGTTAAACTGTGATTACTACTAACCAGCGATTATATCATTGTCAATTATTGTTATCAGCTATGATTTCTGAGTTGATTATCTTAAATTGTGTTTAAATAAAATTGTTTTTTGTTTAATTTCGAATTTTGCAAAGATTTACAATTTACCATTATTTTATTGAAGAATGTTAATTTTTATTTGTTAAACTGAATACTATTTGTCATAAATATGTATAACGATAATTCTATTGAGGATAATACTGATTTTGAGGATGAGGAATTTGATCATTTAGTCATAATGATTGCCTTTCCTAGGCAACAAAAAATTTTCAGACCTCGTATAGATCATTTTAATCGGTGGAGAGATGATGAGTTATTCAACAGATTTCTATTGTCTAAAAATAATGTTCAATTCATTGTCGATTTAATAGGCGACCAGATCCGTTCCCGTACTGATTGATAAGTTTTCCTTTTTTTTTTTTTAATAGCGTATTATCCAGCCCCTAAAATTGTGTCTAGTACCACACACTTTGTGTACTACGGAAATTGAAGTGTGTAGTACGAAATTTAAAAGTGTGTTATTCAAATTCACATCAGTGGCGTATACAAGATTTTTTAAAAGGGGGGTGCTTAAAAATAATGATGCACATAGTTATCCTTTTAGTATCTATAATATTAATACTTCACATCGTTTTATAATTTATTATAACTTTTTTTTTTTTGTCAAGTATAAATATTATTTAATTTGATTTTATGATACGTATATACGAAAAACCGAACGAAAATAAAAATTATCTTAAGCATAATAATTGTAGCACAGAGTATTAATAGTTATATAAAAAAAAAAAAAAACAAGTTTTTGCAAATGTCAGAACCCAGTGGGACACTATATATGTTATGGATTACAAAAATTATAATAAAATATAATAGGTACCTACTTTTTCAAAGAGCTAGTCACTAACCCATCCATTTTTCATTTCTACCAATGAATATTTCGGGACTAAATGTGTAGTACGAAAATTTGGAAATTTTAGGGGCTGGTATTACCTATATAAAGAATTATTATTTAAATATTAAGATTATTAATGATTCCTTGGTACTTTTTTACTAACATAATTAGTAAATCAGATTCGGTTGCTGTGAAATTTACTGCTCTATTTTTCTTTACCGGGTTCATAATTATTAATTAATGACACGTAAAAATATAATAATTATAAATATGTGATGAGTAGAAAAATAAAAAACCATTCACATTCAAAATCCAAACAACAATAATGGAAAATTGATTAAACAATTTTCGCATAAATTAGTACCAACTGTAAAATAAAAGCAATAAAAATATTGTAAAATACATCAATATTAATTATGTTGATTAACTAATCACGGTTTAACCGTCCACTGTACAACACCCATGATAATAATAATCGACGATTAACATTTAATCGTTGATTAGCTAATCACTGTTTAACCACGCAACTCTACAACTGGCCCTTAGCGATGGAATAACAAACAGAACCCTGCATCAGCACTCCAAAGACAAAATTGATATGATACGGCAAGATAAGTTGTTATTCACTTTAGTGGAGTACGTGCGAAGTAAATCATCTTTTCCCACCGTGCACATGGTATATCAAAAAATGCGATATATACTCGTCGACGGGTGTGACAACAATGTTTCTTTGTACGTTAATAACATGTCATTCACGGTTCCACGTCTATAGATAGTATGGTTGCTCGACGGTTTATGATGCGCTGTAGTGACAAACGGCCGGAGAAGTACGTATGATCAAACACACTACATAAAAGCGCTCTCTTTTGGTAAAATTTTAAACTATGACATTTATACTGCAGTGGTACTTTCGTCTGGCGTACGCCCATCTGTGAACATATTAATTATAAACCATTATATTATAATACATTTTACTTGTGTACGCATAAAAAAATTCGAGTTGAAAATGTCTTATTGCGTTCGTTTCCCACGTGGTGTAGCAAAAACCACTTTTGGAGTAGGTGCCTAAAAATAAAATGACTTTGAAAAAGAGCCATCGTGTCCGCGTGTCTATTCATTTTAATGAAGCCGACGTAATAAACTCTTGGAATTCTGTGTTGAATAATTTACTCTGCGAGTTCATTTCTATGAAAAAAAACATAATGCGTAAATCTATCAATAATTTCACGAATACTTTACGAAAATATAAATTAGCGGAGTACGGTTTTAACTATATCCACGAATATTTTGGCCCGCCAAATATCAATATTATTGTAATTTATTGATTATTCGAATGTAATATGAACGAAATTGACTTGTTGACACCAATTTACACGTATGACAATTGTGTCCTGTGATCAGTTGACATATCTTGTAAAACTAATGAAGTTCCTATTAATTAATTTACTATAAAGTAAATTATGGTGTCCAATAAATGTTACGTCCCGGGTCGTCAACAAAGCTCAGCTACTAAATTTGGTGTCTCATACAATGTGCTTAACGACTGGGAAAATAATATCGGCATTACGTTAAGTAGTGGGCTTTCCAGAGTTTGTTCCAATCATTTTAACCCAGTAATAGAACTTAAACTTGGACAACTGGTGAAAGTTGTAGTCAATATTCGGCAAGGAATTCATTCGAATTAGAAGAAAATGATTTACCTACTGTATGCTCTACATTTCGACATTCATTCACTAATAAAAACGTGTATCTACTTTAACTTTGATAACTTTCAAAATATAAAAATACTTTATTAAATCAAGAAAATAGGTACCTATTTTGGGAATATTTATTTTTAATTTTAGATTTGTTTGAAAATACCGAGGTTAAAAGAAGGAGCCACATCCCATGTACTAAGGAGTCGCAATCGCAATCCTTTTTTAAGTCAATAATTAATTTATTATATAAATATAATTACTTTTGAGATGGGTGGGTAGGTGGGAGTTGAATTTGTGATATGTTTTGAAAATACTCTGGGTACCACTGGTAGAAATAAGTATATAAATCAAATAAATACTAAAAAATATATATTTTATAGTCCTGTTAATACTTTATATAGCAAATATTGATATATAGTTATTATTGAATTGTGAATATCAATTGCATTAATAATTAATTTATTATACGAGTATACCATATAAAGACTACGGTTTTAAATTTAAAAATTGTATTGTCACAAATTTGAAACTGTTCATCGAGTTCAGAAAAAAAGTATTTATATAGTGAATAAAAATACTGAAAAACTTATTCCGAATACGTATTTGAATACTTTTATGAAAAATATTTAAAATAGTATTCGAATATAAAGAAAAAGTATTCAAATACTTTACAAGACAAAATGCAAGTAAACAAACTAAGTAGGTACTATGCCTGAGATATTTGTTTTATTAAACTAATAGTAAGTACCTATATATACATTTTAGAACATGGTTAGTAATATTATTATATACTATTTAGAAATAAATTAGTAGATATCTACTTTCAATATCATTTATCTGATTAGAAATAATATGTAATCGTAATGTATGTTTCTACATTATTCTAGTTATGAATGAAGTCAATGTTCGAGGGAGTATCTTCAAAAGTTGGTTGTTCAACACACCAAAAGGAGTTAACAAAATATATTATACAGTTTTACATCAACGCAAGTATTATATTTGCATGTAAACAATATAGGTAATCAACATATAGCACACAAAAAAAAATACTGAAAAGGAGTTGAAGAAAATTTCAAGATTAATTTAACGAAAACACTGACAATTTTTTAAATAATTAAAATAATAATATTTATAATGGTCTGGGAAAATAAGTTTTAATTTATAATATTTAATGAATGTGTTCTCATTTTCATATGTAAACATACACATTTCAAATTTGTGGACCTCATCGGGTAGTCAGCGCTCCTAGTGGAGGCGGTAAGTGGTGTAAAAATTCCAATCACTTTTTCCACATGGGAGTGATTACACCTTATAGATCCACCTTGGTTCGAGCCTCAAGAAAAATAGTGATAAGACACCTTGTTTCGCAACCTAGATATCCTAATTCGTGACGTACACCCAGCAGTACGCTATATTAAACCCAGTGTCGGCACCACGTTTGAGGTGCCGGCATCTAGCGTGACGGTCACTGTCGAACGGTACTCGCCATCTAGCGGTGTTACCTACCACCATCGTTTACGAAAAACCATGCGCCGCCGAGACCACGGACTAAGATACTATGGACTGGTATCCAAAGATATATTAGCGGAACCAAAATGTTTCTTAATGGCCGGCGTAAAAAATCTAACAAAACTTTCGCCATCTATGAGCAAAAGTTACATTACTCGTAAATTGATATTATTATAATCACGAGACTAGT
>JAIPRL010003706.1:0-36021 GCA_025469235.1 Pemphigus obesinymphae | reverse complement strand
TGTATTTTAACGAGTAAATAACTATGTTGAAATCAGAATCACCATCGTTATTTACTCTTTAAAATACATAGGATTAAGATAAAAAATATATATAAAAATCACTTGAGCGGTAAACTAGTTTTATGCCAAAATAAAATAGGTATACTTACATTTCTTCATCTTTAGGAATTGAATGGAATTTAATATGTTTGTTCGTTATACTTGTAATGTTATTACAAGTACGAACAATACACCTATACCCGACTCTTCCCATTTTTAAATTAAATAATATATTGAATAAAATTTAATCGTCTGGTCGAATTCTCCCAACACAAATAACAAAACATGAAAAACATATACACCACAACACTGAACCATGAGTTATTCATGTAAACAAATAATAAAACATTAAAAAATCCATGGATAAATGAACAAAAAATTTAGTAGAAAACAACGATATCAATAATATTATGATAACACATACGAAATGATAAGAGATGGGTTCACTGAGAAAATGGCTACCGTTTTTTTGTTTACAAATAAGTTTCCATTCTGATTTCATCTATTCTGTGGTATGGGTGTCTGTCGCCCGGATGTATAACGTTTGCGTGCACACGATTGGGACGTGTGCACGCGAATCAATCACAAAATTCGATTAGGACCAGAGTTTTGAACACGTGATGGAATGGTGCACACGCTTAAAAGTATAATATGTACTTTGGGCGGTTCACATAACATGTGGTATATTATATATATATATATATATATATTATATATATAGCCGAACTTTGTACGGTCTCTCGTCACGGAACGCAATAATTCGATAGACACGTCCCGGCCGGAGTCTGCGTGCCGCATTTGTAAGGGTCCCCCTTCCCCACCCCCGGTGTCACGCAATATAATAATAATAATAATAATAATAATAATAATAATAATAATAATAATAATAATAATAATAATAATATTGGACGACGAACCGTTGGCGCCGAAAGAATGAACGTTGGCAGACACGAATCAATTTGCATTCGAAGGGACGCGCACATATTATCGGTCGTACGGTATATACGGTGCCTGCCCGCGAACAAATACGGGTCATACGTGTTATACAATATCATTGTTATTGTTGTGTATACGTCGCCAAGCTATGTACGCTATGCTGCTATACGCTATTCACGCCCGTACGTACACATTATTGTTGCAGTGTTCTTTTTTCTTTTTCTTTTTTTTTTTTCTTATTTCCACTTGCCCTCGTTTTGTCCTCCGACAAATCGACGAGCCCGCGAATGTCATTTTAAACGCGCATGATATATTCGCGGTCGTTCGACACTACCCACATATCTACACATAGTCCGCGGTCGTCAAATTTTAAATGTATATAATAATATACCTGCCCGTCCTTTTAGGGTTTGTGTGTGTGTGTGTGTGTGTGTGTGTGTGTGGGGGGGGGAGGGAGGAGAGTGTCTACACCCCTCCCACCCCTCAACTCGAGAAATAAGTGGGCGAAATGAAGTCCAGACGGCAATGAGTCGGTAAATTTTCAAAGCGTGAGATTTCATTTGGAAATTTGATGACTTTTTATTGTTGCTTATGTTGAATTTTTCTTCAGGACACCCCCCCCCTTTCCCCCGCTTTAAATAGTTCTTCTTCGTGACGACCCCGATAATACCTATATTATGCCAGAAACGTAGCCAGGGCCGGGGAGACTAAGGGGGGGGGCTATAGATACCTCCTCCCCAATGACTGTACTATTTAGTCTTTTATTTATTTATTTAGTTACGGATCTAAGTGTCCCGAATTACATATTATATTATAATGACAGTGTTGAGTAAGAAATTATATAAAATAACTAACTGTCAACAAACAGAACATTACTATTAATAATAATAATAATAATAATAACAACAACAACAACAACAAATATAACTACCTACCGTAATAATAATAAAAAGTATTAAACAAAGAAATCGAAATCATTACATACAGAATTACAATTGAATAAAATATTATTTTATTTCAATTGGGAAGAATAACATGTACCTACAAGAGGTATTTTAAAGTTACATAAGAATTGTTTCTTTGATCCGATAAAGATTTAAGACTCAAAAAGTTCAAAACGTTATTATATGCAGAATGAGGAGGCCTAGATTTATATTCCTGTAAAATGTCGGTACTGTAACTTGTAGATCCCTTATTTTCCTGGTTCCTGATTTCGACGCATTCCCGGATCATTATGTAAGTTTTAAATTTTGAATGTCTATACATTACCTGTTAACTAACATATTTCGCCTTTCGTCAAAACCATATGGGGAAAAAAGAGTCAGAGCTGATGTGTGCGCATATTCGATGCACACGAACATAGCAGAAGTCCTGATATTATTGTGTTGTCACCTACGTGCTTTGCTTCACAACCATCGATATATTCTTCTTGACGTGAAAAATTATTGTGAATTAGGTGTATTGTATTGTGTAAAATCTAAACGTACCCATATCAATCCATTTACGCATTATCCTTGATCTGAAATGGCATAATAAAATAATAATGTGCTGATGTAAAGGTACCGGAATCGTGGGCCCGAAATATGCAAAAATACGTATATATGCAGATTAAATCAACGTTTACACTACACTGAAATGATCCTTATTATTGAGGAATTAATAAAATATTTCTATATTATCCTGTTTATATTAATCATAATAATGTATACTTCAACTGATTTTACCAAACGATTCGATCCATCTAAGTTTTTTTTTTATGCATGAACAAAATACAAATATTGCATCATAAAACGTTTTTTTTTCCTCGTGGAATATTCTACTGCAATTTAAACCCTAAATAAACCAATGTTTACGCCAAAAAAGTCTTTTAGTTGTAGTTTATGCATTGTGTGAGTTTATTCGTTTGCCACACGGTTTGGCTGTCTTGTCTTAATATGCTCTTTACCGCGACTGTACCCATTAGCTAGTGCCTAACCGACTCAAATGAGAATATTTATTTTTAAACAGCTCGACATTAAACGCACTTACGTCTTACATTAAAAGTTTTGTAAAAATATCGGTTGTCCACTTTGAATAATATTCGCAGAACAAAAAAAAAAAAATAATAATTTCGTTGGCACTGATTGATCACGTACAAACGAACACTCATTGTTTATCTTAAATATTCTAGAAAAAGTAAATTCTAAAATTAAAAATTCTAAAAATCATGAATACTAATAAATATAATTGTGTATATAATATGTCAATCATTAAAAGCCATTAAATACGGAAACATATATTCATATTTCTATATAACAAAAAAAGTATTATTAATAATCGAAAAAGAGCGACGTATGACGTACGTTTATATAATTATATATAATTTAGTTAATATCTAAAATGATATGCATTATATTATTATATGTAAGTTTTTAACAAAATCGTGTTGCAGAAATCAAATATATTATACATATATGTTGTTTAATATATTCAGTAGGTTCTATTGTACTAACTAAACAAAACGAATAGGTTAATATTATATGTATTCAGTAGATAGCAGATATTTTAGGGGGAGGGTAGTTCCCGTGGCAATCAATATTATTTATAAGTTTTTCATTATTTTAGAAATATGATTCATGATTTTGAGGGGGAGGCTTAGCCTATATATTTCAAGGGAGGTATAATACACTTAACACTCCCTTACCAACTTATATTTACAAGTTACAACAATGATTATTTTTATTCTATGGCCCTAAATTGTACTTGTATAAAAATCCATCCACCCATCGTTTAATTTAAGTATTTAAATTTTTGTTTTCATACATACACAACGTGTGTATGTACTTAAAATGTTATATTAAAAGTAAAATGTAAAATGTAAAAATCGTATTTAAACTACCCATAGAATTATAATTTATAATTTTTGATAACTATAGATATATATATATATATATAAATACTACAATATTGCGGTATATAGTTCAATGGATTTTTTTGTGTATAAACTTTATGATATATACACAGAACATTGTAATCTGCATGCGAATATACGATAGACCAAAATATTAATTCCCACTAATTAGTATTACATTTGAACAATATAATGACGTGACACGGGTGTGTGCGTGTAATCATCAGGTGATTACATATGTTTTTTTTACAATAATAGATAACTATTATTCACTACCTAGTACCTATAGTAAGATATTATTGACAATATTTTGTTATTATAACCATATGTATACAATAGGTGTTGTGTATTTAGATGTTAGTATTATATTTCAGTTTATAGATAGACAATCGACACCGTTGTTCATTTTTTTTTTTTTTTTTTTTTTATCATTCCATGAATTTTAAATAATTAATTTAAATATTCTGCGGTTCTCCATAAATGAGTATAAATTAATATTAAACAGTTTTTATCCTATACACCCATAGTGAATTAATATTTCGTTCAGATTTCACCGAGTTATCGTTCGAATCGTGTGTCTCCGCATGTGCTTGGTCCGAAGACAATTTCCATGATAGTTTTAACAGACTACGAATAATGGAACATTTCGTCGTCAGGTATTTTACAAACGCTATAAATAATAGTAATATTGATCAACATATCTAGTGTAAAGTGCAGCGGCGTTGTTTTATTGCAGGTACCACATATAATTATACGTATATCCGTGTAAAATTATATATATATATATAATATTATAAAGTATTTTTTCTCTTTTATAGAAATAAATTTCACCTTTTCGTTACACAATAGGTTCAATTAAAATTAATTAAAATATGTTTTACTTAATAATAATAAAAAATGTCGTCAATCGCATTATAGGTATAGGTACTTTATTATATAATATTTTAGATCTGTAACACCTAATATTATGACGCATATAGTATAGCTTTAGGTAGATACAGTATGCATAATATAATACACTAACATATAAAATATATATTATAATATACATATTATATATATTATACTACCTGTACATAAGTTATACCTATATTTGTTTATTAATAAATTAACCCAATATATTCAAGTATATTTTTCAATGATCGTGTATAATAATATTAACAACAACAATAATTACATAATTATGTACACAGTAAATAAATATATATATATATATATATACCTAATAGGCATAATATATCTAAGTAGATATAATATGCCTATATACTATTATTATAGGTATAACTTAGATAATCTCCAAAACTTTGAGAACCCATTGCAATAGATGACCTTTAAAATTTGAATCGTCATTACTTGCAATTCGCGAAAACCGTTATTTTAACATTCGCACTTCCTGAACATTGAAATTTCGTATACTAACCTCGAAATAATTAACTATTCACGTATTGAAACTTGAATTTTTTCTTTGAAATTCAAAATATTATGATATATTATGAGTATTTCTGAATTACCTACACTATATATCATCCAGTTAACATGAAATTTGTGAATTTCAAATTATACCGGAAAGATTTCACTTTTTAACCACTTGTATACATAGTACCTATAGTGAAAGCAATTACCCACCACAAAATACATAACAATCGTCGAACTTGTATATATAAGCTCTTTAATTAATAATTAATTAAGAAAGTTCGCACGTTTATAACACGGCCGTCTTCCATTCAAACATAATTATTATCAATTATATCATTTGCAACCTCATGAATATACAAGACTACCGTAGAATGTTGTATAGGAGGCATATACTTGAACAGTTAAACAGTATTCCCGAATAATGTCCATAATATAAAATGCAACTACAAAATTAAAACCATTATAAAGAAAATGTGACTCTTTCGCGTGACGTTTTATGCAATTTCATCACGTGGCCCTTTCATGTGACTTTTTTAATTCTTTTTTATAACGTTTCGTTCATATAATATGTTGTACATTTGTACGCTCATTTTTTTTTAAGGAAAAATATGAAGGGAAACTTTCACTTACTATTTTATTGTTGATTTTTCCACAATAATATCCGATAGTTGTGTTATACTTGTGTATATTTAAAATCACATAATATAACGTATAAATATCAAGTTAGAAAATCATCGAAAGAAGGCAGAAAAATCATTTATTTTACTTTATAGTATATCAACTTTTATAAACAATTATTATTATTATTTGAGACAATGTATCAACCATGTTTTTAGGAATAAAATAAAAATAGATTTTTACAAAAAAAAAATAAAAAATACGAGTACACAACAAAATTAAAGAAATAATAATTAAAAATATTTATTATAACTTTGGTGAGTTATACATGCCAAGTCTACGTAAATGATTTGTCTGGTAAAATGCCATTAAATTCGACCATTATTTTAATTGTTTAGTTTTATTTTTATGTCAATTATAAGTGTAATTTAACTTTGATAATGCGGTTTAAACACTTGTACCATGTAACCATCTTGAACAAAAAAATTTCTGTAGATTTTTAAGACATTTTTAATTAAAAATATTAATTCACTTATAATTAATAGCTAGGTGCCTACTATCTAGTGTGTCTACGCTAAAATATAACTTAAATTTAAAGTTTCACGTTACTATTTTTAAATTTAAATTTGTAATCAAATAGTCTCATATATTTTAAGTATAATATAGTTGGATCTATTTTCGGGTTTTTGATTTCATCAGACGTGCGTTAATATAATATATAAATTATACGAAATGGAAATTTCATCATTTTTGCTTTTTAACAAATTACCTATGACTGTTCCACTACAAGTGCAATTTTTTTCTCGTAACTCGAGGCCAACGTGGTGAATGTGATGCCTGTTCTTGCCAATAATATTAATAAGAAAAAATTACAATATAAAAAAATTATTTAATACTTATAAGACTGTATAGTCGTATTAGACGCCTTTGTATTATTATACTGCAAGATTAAATTTGATATCCTGTACACCCATACAGTATACACGTTGAAAGACGGAAGTCAGACAATAATAGGCTTAGTCTATCAGTTCTTATATTAAAATGCACGTTTGTATCAGAATAGGTACTGAGGTGTACCTATATAGTCAAACTGAAGTTTAAGTCTTCCACACGGTTTTTGTTTTGTTCTTATGATATATAATGCGAAACTGTAATGTAACTACTAGCATAGAAAATATATTTTAATAATGAAAAAAATAAATTAATAAAAAAAGATTTCAGTTTATACGCTATCGCGTTCTCGTGTCGAACAAAGAGAATAGCTGTTATATTCGGCGATTACACTTTTTTTTCTGTTTGCAACGCGATTAATAATATGATTGGAATAAGCACGCACCAGACACCTATTCACTTAAAATTTCCAGTGGTAATCAAAATACATAATTATTACATATATCTTCCGTGCATGTAGATTTTTAATAGGCATTATAACTATAGGTATATAATATACAAGTACCTACACTACGTATAATCAGTATTATCATCACGCGTGTGTCTTATCATCACTATATTATCTATAATCTGACTGTATTATATCTGCAGTATACTTTACGTTAAAAGTTAATTAAAAATGCACTAGAATATTATCCTATCACTCTATATATCGCTTTACATTCTCACGCTAAACATTATGCAAACTGCAGTTATATCGATGTTTAGTAGGCACAAAATCGTTTTTTTTTTTTACATTTCTATAATTATTTCTATTTTCAAACCCACGACGCCAGATTCTATAAGCAGAACATTTTATTTATCAAACGCACTAACAATCTGACCATAAAACTGTAATCGCATAGCTATTGAAAAAATATAATTAATGTATACATATAGGAGAAAATAGTCATTATGGTTGAAAATTATTCTTCTTTTTATGGTTCGCACCCATATTGCTAGTATAGACGTTTTATGATAATTTATAATCAATAATTATACCTATTAGTTTTAGCTATATTACGCGGTATCTACAATAAGATTGCGATTTTTATATAGCTGTAACCTGTAGGTAGATAACATGATATATGCACTTTTTGATCTCAAAATTTATAATGTCTAGACTATTATATATTATAATATAGAGATTGAATTATATTTCACATTTAAACTTAACTTTTCACTATAACTCAGAGGTCTCCAAACTACGGCCCACGGGT
This sequence comes from Pemphigus obesinymphae, assembly GCA_025469235.1. NCBI lineage: Eukaryota > Metazoa > Arthropoda > Insecta > Hemiptera > Aphididae > Pemphigus > Pemphigus obesinymphae. The sequence goes on along the minus strand of JAIPRL010003706.1, from coordinate 27,972 downwards.
CACATCCGGCCCATGAACAAGTTTTAACTGCCCCTCCCCCCCAATGGACGATAAAAAATTTAATATTATGTGTAATATCTCACTACAGAATCGTTAGTTTTAAAAATTTTTGAAATAAATAGGAACAAATTTACCCAAATATACTAATATTTTACAATAGTTCGATGGCTCAGCCATATTTTTTTTGAGATAAGAAATTAAATTGAAATTTTTCTAATAGAAATTCAACCATTGTTTTTACTGCCTAACAGACTGTGAATGGGGTTTGGAAATTGGTTTTTTTGTAAGCACAAACTATGTAAAATTATTAATCAAAAATATATATATTTTTTAATACTTGTATATTTTTGTATTTCTGTAAAATTAAAAATATATTTGTTTTTTATACTTTTAGCCCTCTAAATGCGTTTAATTTTTCATATGGCCCTCGAATAAAAAACTTTGGAGACCCCTGCTATAACTGATAATAGTTTTTCTCCTATAATTATAAATTCGCTATATTATTGTGGCGCAATTTCAAATTTTTTCAAAAGGATGCCAAGTTTATGGTAGGCAAATTTTTTTCATTTTGCCGGGCACTTTCAAATTTTTCTAATGACGAAAAATCTAATAATTTATTCTTACATAAAATAAGAATAATACATTCACAAAATACATTTTTGAAAAACCTTTCATTTTTAAATCAACTAACTGTGAATAACCACATATATTATATATATATACATATATCATAGGTGTTCAATTTTTATTATAAATTAAAAAAGTGAATATCTACGATTTTATTCAGCTTAGCAAAGCAAACAGCTTCAGATAAATTTATGTCACTAGGTTATATTCTTTCTTCGACGGCTATAGCTATTAAATCACCAAGTATCCTATCGTACAGTGTGTAAGTAAGATTTTAATTTTAATAAAGAAAAGGCGTTCGTTGAAAGTAGTACCTAATAGTTACCTACAGGAAGAGTTATATATAAGCAAAATAGTTATTTTTAACGTTCCAAAATAATTTTAAAGTAGAAGAAACTGTATAGAAACTTATATGAAGCTAATGAGTGTTGTTGGATTTTAGAAATAATATTTAGCAGAAAAAATGCCCATGATATTGAGTTGAACTAGAAATAATTTATTGTGGAAATAATTATTGGCTTGAGAAAAAATAATGAGAATTGAAGAAATTAGGATTCAAATGACTGAAAATTAACATATATCTATATTCAGGGCCGGTGCTGAAAATTATTTATGAGGGGTGGTCAGAGTAATTTTGCCGACTTATTGTTCCAAATAAGCAAAAAAAGGTCATCAATTTTTTTACGTACTTGTGATTTTGTTCGATTATTTCTTAACGAACTACTCAACCACCCTGCCTTCCTAATGGCCCTGTCTAAACGTGCAAAATTTAACACGTTATGATGTTATGTGCAGCGTTCTCTTGTATATTATGACTATATCGGCTATGATAATAATCGCATTTGGATCGTTTCGAGACCAATGTATAAAACGTCTTTAAAGTATATCGAAAACGGGTAATATTTTTGATATTTTTCCGGTCAAGCCCACGTAGTTATTATAATATTACGAAATAGTAATACATATTATACGTTATTGTCGTGCCACGCGCGTCGACCGTATTGCGGTGGCGGAGACTCATGAGCGCGTTGGCCGAGCGCATACGACACGACAATAATACGAAGATGATAATGTTAATATGATAATGACGATCATGATGACGATTATGATGATGATAATACACTGTTTGTATATATTTATACGAGTACTGGCTTTTGATTTGGCGATGAGTGTTGTGTAGACGAAAATATCGGTGACGCCAGGCGATATTTTCGCAGACAAACCGTCGCGCGTCGTCGTCGTGTGTCGCGGTCATCGAGACACGAGACCGTGTAGTTTCGTAAAACATAATAATATATGCGTATACTATATATATATATATATATATATATATATATTATTATTATTATAATCTATAACCAACATTAAATAAAAATAATCGCGACGGACCTTCGGGAAATATAAAAGCCTCTGACGTCAACGGTGACCCGGAAAATTGGACTTGCGCCACAGTCTCCGTTTTGGAAACGTTCCCGCGGGCCCTCTTCTCCGTCCCGCCCAGCCCCAAAACAGTCGTCGGCTCCACCGTATTTAACCGTATCGTTATAACTATTATTGCACGCACGCGCGGTGAAATTACGGATATTATTATATTTTGTACGGATTTGTATTTTTTTTTTTTTTTTTTTTTTTCTGTTTCGCCTTTGTTTCCCCCCATAAAAGTACCAAACACGAGTTTTCTGCGAGGTTTTCGCGGGTGTCGCGCCGTCCATATGATGATCTGCACGCGACGGTGTGTGCGGCACGCGCTGACGTACGAGCGTAGTCTCGCGGTCAAATCCATCCGCCGCTTCTCGACATGCACAAAATACACATTATTATAATATTATATAATATATATATATATATATATGTGTGTGTGTGCAGTGCGTAATATTATATAAATAACAACGGTCAACAACAAATAACAATAATTAATATAATATTATACATTATGATAATATGTTATTTCGGTGTTTCGTCGAGAGGAGCAATACTCGCGTGAAACATATTATTATATTAATGTCGTAAACAAAACCATAAAAACATATTGCTTCGGTCTGCAGACGACGGCCTAGCTGTTTTTATTATTATTATGTCAAAAAAAAAAAAAAACGCTCGATTATATTTCACTTTCTGTCCACCATACCGGGCCGATTTCGAGTTTGGAAAAATATACACACTTATATTAGGTACCCATATATATTGTCGCGGTTACGAGTGGTTTAAAAGTCGAAAGTTAAGCTATGTTGTTTATAAATGACTTTTCACTTGACTATATTACAGTTAATTTTAAGCAGACACGTCCGCATTATATCGGGACACTGTCCCGCAAAGTTCTTAGAGTTAACGGGTAATAATGGATACATATACCGTGATCTGGACCAGTGCTCAGTTAATATAAACTCTAAAAGCGCCTAAATAAAAATTGATAATTAAAAATATGTTGCATTGACATTTTTGGGGTATAGTTTAATTTTGCCCCGGTAAACTGTAAAGGATCACTTCTGTTTTTAAATCTTAAGACGTCCCCCCACCCCTGATATAAGGTGAACTCTAGTCGCCTCTGTTTAAAAGTGACTATCACACACTCGGTTTTTAAGGAGTTCTGTATAGGCATTTTTTTGTGAAAATTTACAGAGAAAAAATGAAAATCCAACAATTTAGAAATAATCTTGTGTCAATACCATTTTTAATTGTTGTGTAAACACAATTTTTGTTTAAAAAACATATTTACGCATTTCTCATATTTATCAGCATGAAATATTGCATATTGCATATTGCAGAAAGATGAAACAACAAAAAATTATAACTAATAATATTATCTAACGCTCTATTTACCGTTTTTCAATATATTGATTTTTTAACATTAATAGTTAATAAAAAATTTTAAAAATTAATTTTTTAACACCTCATAAAACGTGTAAATATGCACATATCAAAAACTGGTTTGATAATGTGCTAGATATAGGAGTGTATTTATGGGGAACTAATGGGGACTTATTCCCCCAATAAAAACTTCGTTGTGTACTCTTATTTATTATGTATTTTATAAAAACAGTTGAGACAAAAAATATTAAAATTAAAATTTTATACTAAATTCCTAATAGTTGTTTTTAATAGGTTGAGAATTTCGTAATTTGTTCCTAATTTTAAGGTTTAGTCTTAGATTAGAATTTAGAAATAGCTCAACATTTATTTTACTCAGTATGGTCAGTGCCTCAATCCCCTCCCCATCCCCACGCCATAGCTAAATATGCCCCTGGCTAGATAATGTTGTTAGCTATCATTTTATTTTTGTTTCGTATTTCTACCATATTTGTAAATCAATACCAATGATAAATGCTAATTCGAGTTTTTTATTGAAAATTTGTAGGTGTGCAGTGTCTTCCTAAGTTAGAAGTTATTAAAAAAAAATAGTTATTTTTTACAATGATGTCCCGTCGTAAACTTAACGAGGTTTTTTTTACAAAGTTAAGTTACTCAGAAAAGTTATTTTATATCATTTTTTTTTTTCTTAATTTTTAATATTTTGTTTGGTTTTATTGTTATCATAATATTGTGAAAATATTGTACTCGGCGTGATCGTACAAATGAATTTTCTAACCACACCAATTTCTTATCAATAATTTGTAGTTTGTACCAACATTTTGAAAATCCTTTAAGAGGATTTCGTACTAGAGCATTTAGCCTTTTACAGATTCTAGTTTTAAAAGTTGAATTATTTAAACTTTTTACTATTTTAACCAGCGTTTTAACTTATCAATATTTGTCTAGTCTCTCTGTTACGTTACACGCTAAAAGCTCTAGTATGAATCCGCATTAAACCTAACTGAAATTCAACAAATATTTTACCTATACTTTTACATGAGTAAAATAGATAGTAAAAATAAATAGTGATAAAAACATTATTAAACTTTTAATCAGAATAACTTAACGTATATACCTATCTCTCTATCTTTAAACTTTACTCTGTTAATTTTTTCACCACACCACAAAATTAAAATATTTTTACTAGTTTTTTTTTTTTTTTTAAAAAAAGGTATAACTATTTTGTCCAGGGTCCAACCTTGGTTTGAGAACTTGATTGTAAAACGTGCGTACATACGCTTATCGTATTTACCTGGAATCGTGTGGCCGCGGTACCCCCCCCCTACTACCCCACTACCCCACTACCCCACTTCTCTCTGTATCTACATCGCGTTCCAATCGAACGGCCTGTTATTATTGTGTTGCACACAATAACGTAACCTTTTTATGTCGGGAAAATGTTTACAACAATATGATAATATACATTTTATACCTAACTTACAATATGTTATTTTTTTGTATACGTATATCTGACATACGTATTTTGGCAAGTTCGATTATATAATGAATTTTGTTTACAACAATTAATAATAATAATAATAATAATGTATCTAATCGGTACGAATACCTACGCAATTCATACGTGTACTATTCGTCGTCTACTGTGTACGAATGTCAAATTCGTGGAAAACGGTTACTCAAATATTCCATTACCCCACAGCTTTCCTAAAAAAAATAATATACTGCAGCTTGTTTATAACGTATTGCTGGCCGTGTAGACTAAACGATTTCAATTTTCCATAATATATACATTATAATTAATAGGTCTTATATCTTATATTAACCTCGAAAACAAAATATGTTATATCATACGCTATTATATATATATTATATCTATTATTAGATTATATGAATACAAATAGATCACTCGGCCCGAAAACAATAGATCGTCGAATACCGTCTTCTGATAGGCTCCACAGTTATCAGTGTAGTTACACACAATTATATAAATTATTTTGCTAATATACAATATTATTGTATAAATATTTCATCATTTTTAATGTTATCTTAATAGATAATAATAAAACAACACAGATTTCAGTTTGTCTCACGGGAATGAATTTTAAATTTATGGTATACCTATATATCGTGGTCACACTGATTCCTGTGGAGTTATCAGAATTATCAGTGGCAAAATGACCTCAACGTTTTTGTTTACAACGCGAGTGATCTATCTGTATTCATATAAACTGTGGTATTACTACTTACTGTAATGCATGTATTGTGACGAGTTATTTAATTATTCGTCGACATAAAAATCTAACATGAATATGTTGTAAATTATTGTAATAGTTATTGATTATATTTTCTTCGTTCTTCGGCATGTACATCGACATATTATCACAATATACAGTCGATTGTCTGTACTGTATAATACATATGTATAGCACACATATATATATATGTACCTATATGTATATATATATATATTATACACACAAATAATATGTCGTCACTAGAATTCTAGGCCTAATAATAAACTACATAGTTTGATGAGCGACGAGGCTATATACGAAATTGGGTCAGCAGCCTATAAAGAAATGTGCGAAATAAAACGATACTGTTTTCGTGTCATTCATCATTAGATAAACGTATAGTATATAATATGATCGAGTATTAATGAATAATGGGTGATAAACAACAATAACATTGTTCTATGTGCAGATAACAATATAATATATAATATACGTTTCAACGATTTGAAATATATAATATTATATAGTATAACTATTTATTATAATCTATAATGTTTGAAATCACCGCAGTCCGCCCCTGCGTTGGGAAATTGCGTTTTATTGCGATAACAATTTAGACACGACTCGAAAGTCGTGTGACTCAGTGTGTTTAATTTCACCGTGCGAAGTGGGAAAACGAATTGAAAATTTCAAGCCGCTTTTAATATAGTGTTACAGAAATCTAATTGTGGTAATGGTGTAAATAATAACAAAATGAGAAAAAAACAATCGAGGTTTTATGGCTATCGGTTTTGACGGTAATATCGGCGGTGTCCGGCCGATGACGACCTTGCCATCAACGCGTGAACACTTCCTCCTCTTTCTTATCCACTATAATGTTTACGAATAATATGATCGGTTAACCTCCACCGTGTCTTAGTTCAAGTTGAGAGACCAAAAACAGTGCTCCGTTTAATTAAAATCCATTAAATTTTTTTTCCTCGCTCTTTACGTCGCACTCGATTTTTCGTGTAAATTTCATCGCGGTTCAACCTTAACCCATTATGTACTGTACACACTGCCAAAGTGACGCAAACTCGAAGCCAATGTTTTTAAAAAGCGAAAAAAAAAACAATATTTTCGCTGTCGAGTCGGCGAGACCGCGCGCCCGACAAACAATAATGATGCCAGAAAACTGTTAAATAAAATTAATAATGGGTCCGGAGCGTCCTACATAAAATTATATCAGGAACTGTGCGGTTTTTGGGGTTTTGGGGTTATCGTTAGCACGTTGTCACCTATATTATTATGTATTATGCGCGAATTTATGCGGATTTTCGGTAGATTTCGGTAAGCCGTACAAGGCTATTATAAATACGAGATAATATGCGCGTATGTATACAGAGAAGGACGAAGAAGCTGAAGATGGAAGGAGAAGGATGTTAACGGGGGGGGAGGGGAGAGGGGAAAACCCATAGGCCTTGGGCCGCGCGGTTACCTATGTTCACAAAGGGGAACGTTGACGTCGTAACGAGTAAACGCGTGTTCTTAAAAGGTCTTCCCTGTTTTATTAGACGCGCTTATAGGTAAAATTGCACGCGGCAGCCTTGTGCAGCGTGACGGCGGCTGCATTATATAGGTACGGCGGCGAACGGCCGTCGGATTTGCATTTATGTTTCGCTTATATTTTATGCACAACATATATATATATATATACAAACACGTTATGTGGGACGGGCTGTACATATATATATATATATATGATGTATATTATTAAATTGTATATATGTTAAATTTGCCTGCAATTGGCGAACTATTCTGTCCATTATTTTATGCGATATAACGGCTATTTATAGCTATATATAGGAGACACACCCTTACGTAACCAACGTTTATTCTCTATATACGAATATTATATAGAAAACCTGTTGCAGTATTATTATATTATATTTATACGCAAAACTTCGTATTATAATATATATATATATATATATATATATATGGTAAATGGAATATTTATTTAACAAACGATATTATAATATATTAACAGTGTTGGGTAGTAACGTAACGGACGTTACTCGTCACTGTAACGTAGTTACTTTTTCGAGTAACGTTATAGTAACGTTGTTATTTAATATGATATCATATGATATTGAATTTTATTTATAATATTCGGCTGACGACTATATCGGAAAAAAATAAAGATATTTTCGACATTTTATTTTATTATTTTCATTTTTATACATATTTAAAAATGTTGAAAGTAACGTCATTATTGTAACTAGAGTTACTTTTAAATTGAAAAATTAATGTAATACGCTATTACTTTTGTATTCAGGTAACCTATAGTTACCTTTTCATTTTGTAACTATAGTAACGTCACTTAGTTACTTTTTAAAAGTAACTTACCCAACACTGTATATATTAAATGTATATATATATATATATATGACGGAAGGGTTGAGTGTATATATATATATATAGAGAGAGACACATTATAGTCGGGGGCTGACGAGGACGGGGGCGCGGTGACGAGCGCGTAATTACACAACACGACAATGTAATATACACATTATAAGCTCCGCGCGTAATATTTTCGAGAACGCGGTCACGCGTCCGTGACACATGTGCAGGCTTACGTATAGGATTTACCTATGGGATTGTAATATACAATGTGATGGCCTCGGACGGATGTACACCAGTCCCCCTCGCGTGCGCCGCGACACGACGATTTTATATTTACTACGAAAAATAAATTGCAAAACTCGAAAAAAAAATGGTTGGGTTTGATTTTTTTTTCCCCCGTTTGTTCGTTTTGTCGTGCGTTTTCCGCGTACATTTTGACATTACAATAATACTTATTATATACGACTTACTCTGCTCGGCGGCAACCGACATTCGTCGCGAACTCGAATATTTCGACCGTTTTTTATATATACATCATATCATATATTATTTAGGACGGTATATATATATATATAGTATTTGGACCGGATTTCGCGTGATAGTTTTTACGTGTATATAATATATATATATATATATATATAGGTAGGTATATATACTGCAGGTACACCGCGAATTCACTACCTATACAAATAACCGGTCGCGAGCCGTTTACCGAACACAATATTATATATGCTTTTATATATATATATATATATATATATATATATATATATATACCAATAACGAACCCGTGCGCATATATATACATAAATGTATGCGTATATATAGTGTATTCGAGATAACTATATGGAAATACTTAGAGGAATCTTCGAGGTTTTCTATATACATGCAGAGTTGAATTGTGTTTTTAGATTCTTTTAATTAATTTTTTTTTTTTTTTTATATATTTATAGGTATATTACATGTATAATATACACATTTGTAAAAGTAATTTTGACCCTTACAAATTTGTTGCCCGAGCGTTCAACTTTTGTTTTTCATGTGGAAACACCGAGTATTCGTATAGGTACATGTGTATAGTTATACATCAGTATACATGTATATAGGTCGAATATTTTTAAGTAATTTTGACGGGGTTTTATACACAAAATTGATCAGTTTCAAATTTAAAAAAAATAAATATACTTACCTAATAATTTGTTCATTTGTTATAATGATTATTATTATAATTGATCGGTCGATTTTTTTTTTTTTTTTTTTTTAAGTAATTTTAATGCATTAAATGATAATTTAAAAGACATAAAATCAATAAACAAAAAAATCCAAATATAGAAGGTAATAAAAGTGATGGAGAGGATATTGTGTCAACTATAGGATATAGCTGTTGGCTCTCTGCGATAGGCCCCGGTATTTTAATATTGACCGAATCATAGTTTATTTTTCAATTTGAAACCACTACCTATATTATATGTAGTTTGGTCAATTATGCACAATTTATACATTATATATTTTATTAGTATAAAAATCCCGTTTGAAAAATTAGTTATACTATGGATATGCGCAAAACTAAAAGTGGTATAATTATTAAAAAAATAAAAAATACTAAAAATTTTAAATTCAGAATAAAGCGATGATACATATTTTATTTGTATACGTTTTTCTATTTTTGGCATACAACTTTTCAAGCAGAAGATTTAATCCAATTGGTACTATAATTGGTAATAATATTATATAGGTACCTAGGTCGTATAGGTATATATTTATTCATTTTCCAAAAATTTCATCAGGAAATTTCTCGACTTTATCAATAAACGCATAAGAAATAACTACCGACAAATGGTCATTTCCTCGTGATTTCGACAATATTATAAAATTCTAGAAACTTGAAATTTTTACCTACAGTGAATTTTCGCAAAATTTTTTTAAACAGTAATATTATATGTACCCATATTATGAAAATAAATAATATTTATATCATTACTTTCAAATTCCATATGAAACCACTGCAGCCACTATATATATATATATTATTATTGTATTATTATTATTATTATTATACATATTATATAGTATCCTATCCGTATATGCAGTGCGCGACTATATATAGCAATAAGTGCATCCATCCTCTTATATTGACCGGCTTTCGTGTTAATGTACGAAAAGAACACGCAATAATATGTACATAATAGGTATATTGGATGAAAACTTGGAAAATATAAAATTTTTTCCAGTTATCTCGAAATACACTTCAGTGTACGAGTACCTATATACACATATAACATCATAATAATATAGGTATAGGTATATAGGTAGGTAGTAATAATTAATAAATAATATTTCTATAATGTTATATACGGCTCGAAAGCGAATATAAGTACGGTGCGCGATCGCACTTTCCCGACCGACGACGACTAACGGGCGCGATATCATCGCGTATTCGCGTGTGGTCGTTTTTTTTTTAAATTATTATTTGTAGGATTTCACACAATGCATAATACCTGTATACCTATAATATATATATATATATATGATAGTACAGTATAGGAGATATATTATAATACATACAAGATATTTAACAACATGTTGACTGCAGGTTTGTGTCGTACATATTATGTACCTATACTCGTATTTAACGTGCGTTATTGAAATGCATAGGTACACGTTTTATATTCGCAGTAAATAAAAAATCATCGCGTCACCCGTTGTAATAGTGTCTCGTTTCACGCAAATCGATAAAAAAAAAAAAAAAAAAATATATATATATATATATATATATACATATATTACAATATTGTGCCAAATCGAACACCTCGATCGATTATATATTACCTATATATTTTAATATACTTTTTATAAAAAAGCAAAATTACCTGAACCGCATATATCATTGGTAGAATTAACAATGTGCAATAATCAAATTTTAACAAACGAATATTTGTTGAAAAATATGTTTACGATAACAAATTCATTTTGTAAATTTCACAAAATATATAGGTAAATTATAATTTAATAAAAATAATTTGTAAAATTAATACAGATTTTATTACTATAATAAAATATGTTATTAAATCGAAAAAATGTTCTACGAAGAAGAAGAAAGAAAGAAAGAGACACAAAATATTTATGGGTAGGTAACTGAATTAACAAAATATTCGTCAATTCAAATAAATTTGTATTATATTAGACAATTTTACCCCAGACGTTGGTAGAAGATATTATTGTTAAATCAATATAATACGTTTTTGTTATTTCACCGTTAAATTAATAAATATTTTATTTCTAAATCAACAAACATTTTATCGGACATATATATATATTAACAAATCTATATTTTTATTGAAATCACAGATATATTTGGTTCAGTGCACAGAGTGCACATATAGCTGTGTAATATTATAGTATAATATATATATATTATTAAGAATAACTGCAAGTTGGGAAATTGATCCGGACTTATAGTAATGAACGCGTATATTATATTCATTCTATATAGGAACGTTTTTGCAAGTGCGCAATTCGATGTTTTAACCACTGATGGTTACTATACAATATTATTACATATATATGACTAAATATTTTGTCAAACAGACGCTCGTTTAAATTATTCGTTGTATATAATATCTATCATTTAAAGTTTTAATTATTATTATCCTCTCGGGCGAGCAAACAAATAATGTTTTTTTTTTTTTTTTTTCATCGCATTCTATACTCGCTATATAGTCGCTACCGTTATTGGTACCTACTTATTATTTATGCGTTTTCACTAGCAGCTGCCAGCTATATATACGGTGTTAAAATGGTTTTTTTTTTTTTTTTTTACAAAATTAACGATATATCTACCGTTTTTTAAACGATTTTTTCCGATGCGCCGTGATGGATATACGTATACATAATATATAATGTATAGATATCTGCGGCCGCATATACACCTATAACGGTTACATTTTGAATTGTACATATGCCTATCGAATATCCATATATTATATATGCATATAACACGTCCCATTTTCGACAAATTTTTCAATAATATGCGATGTGCAATAATACCTATTACAACATTATTATATAGTATATGAAAATATTTTATCATTTTTCGCACGCCGCGGAGGGTCGATTGCGGCAAAATATCGTTGACGTAACAATTTAATAAGCTTATACCGAATACTGTTTATCATACTTAACTTTCGTATTAGATCGCATTATAATCTATAATATAATTCATATATATTATTTTATAGAAGTGTGAGTATTTCAGCATAATATATTTGAATAGTATAGGTATATGTGACTGGATTTATTTCAATCTAAAAAACCATTTAAAATTAATTATTACTTCATATATATATATATATTCATCGTGCGTTATCAATGAAAGGTTTAAACGATTTATAGTATAATTCGATTATTTAAATCGTATATAATTTTATTGATAAAACGCAATATCTAAACTTTAAAGTATACTGCACATGTATATAATATAATATAGTAATAATAATTATGTACTCATCGATGAATTGTATTATTTTAAAATTACATCATACGGGTGACATATATAGGTAGTACCACCTAACTAGTAAGTAATATGGATAAGTAACGTTATACAATATATGGAACTGTTCTATATTTATCACCTCTTTAGAAATGTCATAAATTAATAAAATATTGTTTATTTGTATACATGAAATTTGAAAGTAAATAAAAACACTCATTTGGAAACAAGTTCAATCTAATATATAGAAAAAAATTATTGACCTATTAAAATAATGGATTCTGAAACAAGTTTCAACATTTTTAAATGTGTGTTGATCACGATTTTAATTTTTTAAATTAACTGCACTAATTTTTTTTTATTTATTCATTTTTTCCTTGTAATACAAACATAATATAGAAGCACATAAAGGAATTTTAAGGAGTTTTTATCACCTTCAGTTTTAATACAATAAGCCTTCCATGTTAAGGTGCTCTTTTCAAATAGGTAGCTAATTATTATTCATTAATTACTATTAAATGCAAATTGTTCTCCATAAATGTAGAAATATATATTTTAATGAATGTTTAGGTATCTATTCGTTCTTCAACTCGAACACAAATATTCATTATAAAATTTTATATTAGTATATCTCAATAAAAGTTTAAATTTCAAGATTATTTTAGAATAAGTGCGATACTACATTATAGTTATTACCTATATTTAATCATAATTTTATTTCTTGGGTAGCATGTGAACGGATTTTCTCTGTGATACGTATACCAATAATAATGAATAAAACTGGTTATATATAGGTACACTATATAAGTAGGTATGGGACAATAATAAATAAAGCCAGTTTAGTGATTACTGATTAGTGATAACTATAACGTACCTATATCTAACGTATAATCTCCCCTTTTTTTTAAAAACAAATTTGCTGTTTTTAATCGAAAGCTGAGATTTTAATTATTTATACCTACCAATATATATATATATATGGCTATATCAATATTGATTGTGCTCCTTATATAAATTATAATACTCCATTTAAGCATTCAATAATATTCAATTAAGTATATACCTACTTATATGTACAGATTATTTAAAAAAAATTATAAAACCTAAAAAATGATGAGTATAAAAAAATAACAAAAAAATTCTAACTTCATATAAAAATGTAAAAAAATAGTATCTCGAGATCATGAAAAATTTGTTTTTATAATATATTTATAATATTCACAATGAAAATTAGGTTAAAATGTCTTAATATTATCGCTGTATAGAATCCCTTTGAGGGCGACAACGTGATTCTCTTACGCTCGTCGTGTGTATCTTATATATAAGATCACAATAAATCGGCCCAAAAAATATTAGTTTACGTTCAATAATAATAATAGTAAATATATTGTTTATAGTAATAGTATAGAAATAAACTCAAGAGGATGCTATACCCGCATTTTCTGTCTCCGTCCATCTAATTGGCAATGCCTATAGCAAAATTATACAACGCAAAATTGAAATTATGGCATTTTGGTTAGATTTAGAGCTTAAACACCCATTATAAAATTTAACGAGAAGAATAATTTCGAGTGAACCTCATGCATGGGCTTTTTGTAAAATATTGTCAGAAAAAAAAGTTACTGTATTTTTAGTTTTTGATATTTTTAAATAGCTTTAATTTTTTCGTCAGACGATATTTTACAAAATGCCCATGAGGTTCACTCGAAAATATTCCACGCTTTAAATTTTGTAATAGGTGTTTATACTCTAAATTTAATCTAAACGCCAAAATTTCAATTCTGCGTAGTGTGATTTTGCTATTTTAACCGTTAGATTGACAGAGACAACAAATGCGGATGTAACATCCTCTTAATTATAATATATATATTATTTATATTTCCAGTTATTTAGGTATATAAAGTCCAATATAATATCTTTAATTTTTAAATACAGGTATTATTATATACGTGTATATAATATATAATAGTACCTGTGTAATAGTTTATAATATAAATAAATACATATTATATATTCAAACATTTCGGTCTGAATATATGATATATGGTTGTTTATCATTGTTATTATAGGACGATATAGCACTGCTATTATATACAACAGGTATATAATATATATATATATGTATATATATATACGACTATTTCAAGTAAAACGGTGGGGCGGGCCGGGGACATTTTTTTTTTTTTTTTGGATTAGGTATATACACACGCCGATATCATCATATTATATACGTGTTCAAACTACAAAATATACATGGAATTTCGATCTATTCTCTACATAGTTGAAACGTTAAAATATGACAAAATACATTCGTATTGATGGACGCAGATAATAATGAGAGAGAAAAATCTACATACATACATACATACATATTAACTATATGAAAAAAAAAAAAAAAAAAACATTTTAATATACGACGCGACGACCCTTTGATACGGAGAAAGGAATTTTCGAAAACAGCATTATAAGTTAGGTAGGTAGTCATTATAACGTAATATTACATTGCTGCGGTGTCCATAATATTATACATATATACCTACAAATTATATTATATGTATAGGGTTCGTTGACACACGAGCACGTACGACCAGTGGCGTAGCCAGGGGTGTAATTTTATTTTTAAAAAGTTTTTCTGGTTTTATATCGCGTACGCTTTTTTTTTTTTTAACGTTTAGCCACCACTGACATTATAAATTATTAACGATCAGGACTTCAACCCTCATTCAAATCCTGGCCATGCCACTTGCGCACACACACACACACACACACACACACACACATAGTTATATATTATATACCATGTACCCGTCGTCGTGATTCGAGTATAATAATAATAATAATAATACGGAGACAGTCCTGTCTCGCTCCCTCCCCAGCGATCGTGTAACGCGTATACACGGGGAATAGGGATTATACTACTTCGCGCGTCGGGCAATGTGGCAACGTAGCGGCGGCGGGTGTTCGTGCGAATGGTGGGGTTGCGTTTGTCGGCGGCGGCGGCGGCGGCAGTGGTGGCGCTCCTACCGATAGCGTGGCCCGCCACAAGGCGACACAATCTATCGTCTCGCGTTCTCACAGCAGTCGCTCATGCGGAGTCGCTCACGTCAGTGTTTGTCTGTCGCCGCCGTCGTCGTCGCCGCAGTGTTTTGCGCGCGTGTGTGTGTCGTCGCTGTCCGCCGGCCCACCACACGGAGTTCGTGCCGCGTTCGACACAGAGCGTCTGTATAGGAGCCCGACGTCGCGTCCTGTGGACACCGCCCGCCGGAAAGCCATAACGGTCGCGAGAGTCTTCGAACTCGCAACTCGGCGCGCACAGTGTTTCCGTCGTGCACACGCTTTAACCGTTTCGAATGTGCGTCGGTTGTCGGCAAGTACCGTCGTCGTTGTCGTCCACGGCAGACGACCACCACTTGCAAAGACCTCCGCTCTGGACTTGTTCCCGGAAAATGATTAGACCCACTCACCAGCCGTTCAGTTAATAACTCGTTTTTTCCGTGTCGAAACAACACCCCCGCCGTCGTATAATCCGTGTGCGTGTGCGGTTTCCTTAACTGACATTTTTCGGATTTATTTTAATTAAATTATTTTTCCTCTTCTTCGATAAATGTTCGTCGTAAACATAATACACGAGGCTGTGATAGTGATACTAGTCGTTAACGTATAGTAATATATATATAAATATATTTAAACCTAATAATACTATTTATATATAATAGGTATTACCTATAAATAATATTGTGTAAAATAATATAATCTATAGACGCGTTTTTCTCTCTATGTAATAGTGACCACCATAATATTATTATTAGCACATATTATTATCCCTCATGATTCTTAACTTTTAAGTCCGGCGTAATAACAATATTTAAAAATATTAACAGAAAAAAGTAAAATTAAACGACCGTATAATATATAAGGTAATATAAGGTAGGTAGTCGTCGTGGATATGTGTTCCGCGAAAACGGTGACGTTCGGCGGCGTGGTGGCCTACCCGAAGGCCCCGGCCGCGGCCACGATCGAGCAGACCAAAGCGCGTTTCAATTGCATAGGCACGCTCAGGGACAGCTTGAAAATGGTGGGTAACAACGGTACAAAATTCTTAACCGTCCGTTTGGTTCGCAGCAAGCTCAGGAAGCGCGAGGAATCGGCCGTCGCGGCCGCCACCGCAGCGGCCACGGCCGCCCCGAACAACCCGGCCAACGGCACGACGACAATCGTGGTGAACAACAACAGCATAAACACCAACAACAATGTGGAGTGTCAGCTGCCCGCACACGCACAGCCCGTCGATGTGGCCGTCGCCGTCACCAACGTGCCGGCGGGAGACGCGGTGGACGCGCCCGTACCTTTACCGTTCCTCTGGCAGTATTCGGCGAAAAACGCCGCGGCCAAAAACAGCAACGGGTACAACTCACCGTACAGGCTGTACACTTCCGATCAGGTAATATAAAATATGTAAAACGGTGTAAAAATGCCGTTTTATAATATTATAATACCTAATTACAATGTGGTAAATCGCGTCTTTATTGATATTTCATGTTAACAATTCGAAGGGGATAAAGTCCGTTTTTCATTCATGTATTAGGACTAGGTAGTGTACCGTACAGGAGACATTGAAACGGAATTAAATAGGTGGGTGGATAATTAATTTTATCTGGAAACGTTCTTTTTTTTTTTTCTCTCTCTATAACGATTAACCTTTTCTTATAAATCACAATGAACTCGTTGATTAAAAAGGAAATAAAAAAAAAATAAAAAAAATCCGAGATCATTAAAATATAATATTGTTCAACCTTATCTATCCATGTATTATTATAATGTTCAAGTGGGAGAATTTTTTTTTTTTTTTTTTATCAAGACAAGGCTAGTGTGCACCTACAACTGTTGCAGTACTGCACCGCACAGAAGGTTACATTTTATTATTTAGTGTATAGTTCGGTGTAAGTACCCGTACGTACCCGTTGGTAGGTACTGGTTTCGTGGTTTGGTATATGAATATAACGGGTACCTCCTATATGGTAAAATTTTGTTCTGGTGACCCACAATCGCTTTAGAAAATATATACTTTCAAGGGAACAATTATTGGTTTTCTCAGTTTCGCAACAATATATACCTATACACCTACCCGTTATATTTTTGAAGAGACACCCGATTGGTGGTCGGTTCGAACAATTTCTATCGTATCACTAACATGGTTGGAAATGGATTTCAGGACACATTGGTGTGTAGTGTACCCATCGAAGAGACTGCTGAGCACCGCAAGGGACTACGGAAAAACTTACGCGGCAAGTGGCGGAGACTGGTGCACAAAAAGCAACAGCAGCAACAGGACGCGTATAAAATACCCGCAGAACTACGGGACCAGCTCAAACAGATATATGTGTACTGATTCTAAAAGTTTGTTTCAAGACAATCCACAAAAACCTATCAAATTTGCAATCTATTATTATTTTTATTTTACTTTTATTATTATTATTTTTTTCTATAAAAGGACAAAACAATCTTGTATGTTTTTATAATTAATTAACTTATGTAATATGTAATAAAATTTCATTCCTCTTAGAGATAATTAAGTTAATTTTTATTGAATTTCACACACAAATAAAGTAAAACTCTTTCAACCCATCGAGTGCCTATTATTATTATACTGAATTAATAATTCTAAAAAGACATTTAAAATACGATAAATAATTTTTATTTTGTTTTAATTTGAAACTTTTTTTTTTTGTTAAATGGTTATTACAACATAGTAAAATCTCCTCACAGTTATTTAATGTAGGAAGAAAAATCTGGTGCCATTATCTTTAACATCATTAGGTTAGGTTACTGAATATTATTATTATTTTTTTTTTTTTTAAATACGTGATATAGGTATTAAACATAATTTAATTTGTATACAACTATTATATTGAACATATAATAATTGTGGTATGTATAGGTAATGTACATATAGCATAGTTTAAGGCCATACCTAATATATAGTATATTGGTAATCTTAGGAAAATACTATTAATTAAATATTACTTATGTAGATCCACGATATAATTTAGTATTTGTGAAAACTTTGTATAATTTATAAAGTGAAAACTGTGAGCTTCTTTTTATGGTGATAACAATATGAAATGAAAATAAATGTAAAAGACTTAAAATTGTATCCCTTATATTGCTCGTCAGCATTGTATATTTATTAAGTGTATCCAAGAAATAAATTCTTTTTTGACCAATTTTTATATGAACGAACTGTGTATAAAAGAATATTATATGCAAATGGTTAAATTATATTTTAATTTTTGGATTCTAAATACACTCAGGAACATCAAAATTATTTTACTGGAACATAAATATATTTATAAAAAAAAAAATAATAATAATAATAATAATACTTCCTCAATAGCAGGTAAAGAATATTTATGCAAAAATTAGAAAATTGTGATTTTTGTATATACGTAATATGTACGTATGGCATTAACAACTGATCTTTGTGTATTATATTCTATTTGTACCTAGTTATTATTTTATTTTCGTTTTGAAAATATATTACAAAACATGTCTGTCATTTGTATAGCATATCGAAACATTTTAATTGTATGTAAATCACTGTTTAAAATTTCAAGTACATTATTTCAATATTTATAAAATTATACTATTTATTTGAAAATCATATTTTTGCTCATGATGTTTAACTGTTTAAGTATTGTTTTGTTTTAAAAACAATTTGAATAATCAATATCAAATTTGTCTCCATTTTATGATTAATTTATTCACTATGTTATGTATAATAAATCATTTCTGATTCGAACAATTATATAGTTTTGCCCATGAAACGTTGGGTTTTTTTTTTTTTTTTTATTGGTCCGTTTTAAATTGTTTTAATGTGATTAGCGAATTTATGTATTTTGCACGTAAGCAGTTATGAGTTGATAATCGCGTAATTGTTAATTTAAACCTGCTTATGAAATGTAAAAGAAAGTCGTGGCCTACTGTAATCGAAAATTTTTCTATTGTTAAATCTATTCTTAATACTGATATTGAAATTTAAAAAAAAAAAAAAAAAACAATAAACGAGTACTTTGTAGGTACATTATTTACAATGTACTGTATGATTTAATGTATTTTTCATTTGTTTATATTGTTTGTGTTGATCGTTTAAAATAACATATTATTATATTTATCCCAGGAATAAATGTCAAACGGCATTACCAAATCAGCTGTTTCGTTTGTATTCCATACAGCTAGTACACGTACGTTGGTGTTCAGAGAAAGTCGAATAACACCGTCAAGTAGGTGAGTTTTTTTTTTTTTTTTTTACAGCGTTACAGCACATGTGGTTATATGTATATAGATAGATACATGTACCTATCCAACTAGTAAAACTAGGTAGGTAGTATAGTGTAGTGTAGTGTTATTTGGTTTGGAAACTCTGTAGTAGTAATAATATTAACAATAATAAAAAAGATTATTAGCGTTGTAGTGTTTTCAAAATATCGTTTCATTTTCATTAATTATTATCATTACAGATGCATTCAGCCGATTCTAAACGCTGTAAATATCGTTTCAATATAGAAAATACTAATATATAGAGTAGGTACTCGCCTGTACTTAAACGCGTACGTATAATTATTATGTTATACTGACGATTTCCATTTTTAAAAAACGCCGCGGTACGTTACCTACTTATTCAGAGTTTATTATATATATATATATATCGGTTTTGAACGAAATTACTGGCGTGTCGTCGATTGTATTTGAATAATAATTAATTTTTAAACGTATAGGTACCTAATTATTTTATTTTATTTTAAAAATTATTTTAATAAATGCAAAAAACTTTCTAAAATTGATCACGATAATTATATAAATAAAGTTCAATCTTCAGTCAAACGAAATCCAAAATATTTTTGGAAATGTATTAATAATCGAAAAAGTAATAACGTATTGCCTAGCCTGTTAACGCTGGAATCAAATATCGCTGATAATGCGGTAGGTACTGATGATATTGTCAATCTCTTTGCAAGCTACTTTTCTAACGCCTATCGCATTCCTAAACAGTCCTATTATCAATCAATAAATAATGTTGCCGATTGCTTAAACTCTACGTTAAATCTTAATTATCTTATCCTAACTGAACTCGATGTCTTTAATATGATCTCCTCCCTCAACCTCAACCGCAGCACTGGTCCAGATGATATATATCTGTTTCCTTTCTATACAATTGTAGATTTATCCTTACTCCAATTATAACTAATATTTTCAATATGTCTCTTAATAAAGGCGTTTTTCCTACTTTTTGGAAAACGTCGTTTATTTCCCCCGTTCATAAAAATGGAGACCCTTCGTTAATATTTCCAACTATCGCCCTATTTCAAAGATGTCTATCGTTCCTAATAGATATTCTCTCAATTAATCTCATCTAAATGATCAAGATTTTGCTCCTCTTTACTTACCAGTAAACAATATGGTTTTGTTTCTAATCGTTCGACCTGTATAATAATCTATATCAATCAAACTCTGTAGTAGTAATATTAACAATAATAAAAAATATTATTAGCGTTGTAGTGTTTTCAAAATATCGTTTATTTTCAATAATTATTATCGTTACAGATGCAAATATGTAAATATCGTTTCAATAGAAAATACTAATATATAGAGTAGGTACTCGCCTGTACTTAAACGCGTAGGTACATATAATTAACTATTATGTTATACCTGCTGACGAGTCTAACGATTTCCATTTTTAAAAAAACGCCGCGGTGCGTTACCTACTTATTCAGAGTTTATTATATATATGTATCGGTTTTGAACGAAATGACTGGCGTGTCGTCGATTGTATTTGAATAATAATTAATTTTTAAACGTATAGGTACCTAATTATAGATAAAAAAAATCGTTTTTTTTTTTTATTTTTTCGTAGTACATATTAAATACTACCAACGTATAGTAGTAGCCTTTATATATTTGAAATATTGTATCGGAACTCTCGTTTTACTACGTTTATTTGGCCATCACGATGTCGAAAATATTGTCTAAAGTAGAACGATAATATAATATATGAAACGTTATGATATGAAACTCACAATACCTACCGTATAACGTATTACGGGCCCCGATGTAGGACAGCTGCAGGTGACGGACCTGAACACGGATTATACCGTAAGCACGCTTGTGGTGTTCGAAATTATTATTATTATAATATGTCTGTGCGTATTTTATACCTACTACATGATGGGTAGGCACGCCTTCCCACACACATCACTAGCCGTGTATCGCGTGTGCGTTCGTGAAATGACAATAATTCCAAAACTATATCGATTGTATATTGTATCGATGTACGTTTTCAGTTTGTTGGCGGTAACGTTTTTGGAAATGAAAACCCCCCCCCCCCCCGTTTTTTCGATCAAGATTTTGAAAAATTCTCCGTGTACTCACCTAATTTACCCGGTATATTGTCAATCATATTATATTATATACGTATACGGACAGCGGTGGATTTGGGGAGGGACGGAGCTACTCTTCCATTTTTTTCACGTTTGACAGCGCTCCCCCTTACTTAATTCCATTCATCAGGGAACGCAATAGGGACGTAGTGTTTGTTTTGATTTTTATTTAACATTTTTAAAAAATTATCATTTTTTGGAAAAATCGTGAAATTACCAAAATAAATGTTTCTCGACCTTATCACATAGGTACCTAATAAGTTTTGGATAAAAAAAAAAAAACATTATATAAAATGTTGAATAGTTGATCTATTATTAAATCATATTGGCGTATCGTAGGTATATATAGGTAGGTAATAAATAATAATCTTCATTATCCGTGAATTCGGTTTACATTTACAACCTCCTCGATTATTCATTTAAAAGGAAAAGTGTTAAATCGTTATTTATAAGAGGAATGCTTAAACTATGCTATCTTGAAAATATGTAAACCACCCAACGATGACGTAAAAAATTTTTGGATTTTTCTATTCTATCCATGTTATACAATAATTTATCTAAAATGTTTTTAAAAATCTCCCCTGGTTAAGAAACTTTGGATAGGGGGTGCGGGGGGACTTTTTCTTTAACGATATGTCCCGGAACGCAGATTTTTTAACTAAGCTCATCAGAGTCCGTCCTTATTTTTTTTTTCCAATTCAACCACCGCGTACGGACTATATGACAGGCTATTATATATATATATATATATAGGCCAGGTAAGTGTATAGGTGTATAGATAGCACAAAAACCCACGTATAATATGTAATATTCAATGTGAAATTCTCACGGTGATAGTGTACATTCACTATATACCTAACTATACCTGCCTAGCTGTATATAACCGAGGTTTGCACTTCACTGTTCGCTGCAGCAGGACCTAAAATCACGTTTTTTTTTTTTTTTTTTCCCCCCGTTAACAGCCCAAGGGTTGGTTGACGGCGTTCTTCTCCGCTTTCCTATTTAAATCGTAATATGTTTCTCATCCCATATATATCCCTAACCATATACTATATTGACCCATGAATTATCTAGTGGCCGGTGGCCTATACGGTCAGCCCAATTTATACAAAAGCGTAGGTATACAAAACAAAATAATCCAAAACAAAAATTACAATTTAAGTAAAGAAAAAAGAAAATGCTAGGCTATTAAGAGAGAAATGACGGAGTCTCATTGGCAAGCCTCATTATCCTTGTTACGGGTTCATTGAGTAAATAATTTGAGTGAGATGTGACAAAACTAGAATTATTGCGGGTGTTTCGTATAGGTACCTTGAAGTTTATTAGCTGAAGGAGAGAAGGAGAATCGACGGAACCAGAAAGAAGTTTATCGAGGAAAGAAATATTATGAGTTAGACGACGGTCAGACGAAGAAGAAAGATTTCATATTTGAAGTAATGTATGTACATGATGTCCGATCAGCTTAGCTGTCCTCCTAGTCCTCCTAGAGCTTTCGTATAAAACTTCTTTCTTCTTTTACCCGTCGAAATAGGTACAACTTCATTCGTTATTATAATACGATCTATACCTACCTAACTAAGCAAGTAGCTGCTTCTTTTTTTCAGACTTCCATATTGTCCATAAAGTTTTGGGGTAATATAGTGTAGTAATATAATATATGTAGGCATAGAGCACAAAAATCCATAAAATAGGTTTATAATCAATGTGAACGAAATGTGAAATTCACTCGTTGGTAAGTATACACTCGCAGTGCCGGATCTAGAGGGGGGGGGGCCCGAACCGGGGCACTTGCCCCGGGCGCCATTATGATGGGGGGCGTAAAATGTAAAAATATTTAAACTTTTCGTCCCGTTTTTGATCACTTAATATTTTTAATAGGAAATTTTTTTGCTTAAAATTTTAAAAAGAGGCGCTAAAATTTATTTAATTTATTATTTTATTTTATTTATTTATTTAATTTTAGACAAATTCTCTAGATACCTACTCATCACGTATAGAGTACGAAAATCAAATTCTTACTGCATTATATCGTATGGAAAATAAATATTTGCCGTAGGTTGGGCTCTATATGGTTCAATACCTACGTTGATATAAGTATAGGTAGGTAAACTAAAAATGATCAAAATATTACAAATCGCATCGTTATTTTCGATCGATAGGTATAATTGCAACTATACATTTTATAGTCCTATTAAGTCCTACTTATATACCTATATATATTTACGTTGGCTAGAGTTCAGATAAATTTAAAAGTTTTAATATTACAGCTGTATAGGTGCCTACCTATAATAATTAATTATCAGTGCAATGCAATGTAACGGAAGTTATTCGTTAACGTAACGTGGGTATACTTTTTCGAGTACCTAGGTATACGTTTATGGATTTTATTCTTCTTTTTTTATACTAGTAGGTAACGGAAGAGTATTATTATATAAAGGTACTTACGTTAGGTACATATATTTCCATTAGAAATTAAGTACCTTCGTATAATAACGCATTACCTACGTTTTTATCGATTCTATATGGTAGGTAAATAATAAATAAAATCCTTTCTAATAATTTCTTTTACAATACCGACCGACGGTGGAAAAGCAGTTACACCTTTCAACGGACAACGATTTTATAATATAGATGAGATTTAATTGTAGTAGGCATGATGTTTATATAGTCGTAAGTATATAATATCGTATAGGTAATAATGAATCTAGGAAAAAATATTCGGTCATTATAATTTATTTTATATATGATAATATATAGTATCGATTTTTGTCATGGGTAAATATGATTATTAAACAGGGCTCGAAAGCGTTTTCAGAACGTTATAAAAATAACGTTAATCGTGTCAGAAAACGATTGAAATAGATACCTAACGAAAAAAAAACGTAACAGAAACGATAGGTAAACGAAAAATTAAACAAAACACAACGATAAACGGAAATAATTTGAAAATATTTAAATTGTATGATAACGTAAGACACTGAAAAATATAAAACTTTTTAATCGTAATACCGTAAAACATTAAAAAATCTATAACGTATTGTAATGACACAAAAGACTAAAAATTCAGTAACGTTTAAATAATTATTATCATAACGTTAAATGATAGATATATATATATATATATATATATTTTTTATTCTTATTCTTGTGTACTCATTTAGCGTATACTCGGTAAAAAATACAATTTTAAAATTTTATTTCCGTATAAAATACAATTTATCAATATATATATATATATCAATATTATTATTATTATATCACATTATGGTGATGCATATGGTCATATGCACTGTGATCCGTAGGTATACTCGGGAAAATTTTTTTTTAAATACTTCTGGTTATAAGTACAATACGTTATATAAACGTGTCAAAAAAACAATTAACGAAAAGCTTAACAAAACACAACGATAAATGGCAAGAATTTGATAACATTTATAAATTGTTCATAACGTAAAACACCAAATAAATGTTAACGTTTAATTTTTAATAATGTAAAACATTAAAATTTATCAGTGAGGGGGCGTTCAAGTATTACATAAGCGTCTATGGGGAGGTGGTGTGTGTCTTGTGCTTACATTTGCTAACAAGAGGGGTGAAGGAGGTTAGAACTATGCTGACGCCTGCAGTAGGTATAATAATAAAAATAAAATCTAAATGTGTGCATAAATAATAAATATGTAGGTACCTACTTATTTTTATCAAAATATGTACAAAATTTTTCAATTATTAAAAATCAATTCATCATATAAAATTCAGAAATTTTTTTTTAATAAATAGACGAGGGCCTTCGAACATATTGCCGACATAATAAAGTAGGGGGGGGGTCTGTCATTTGTTGACAGTTGCTGACAAGGGGGAGGAGAGGGTCTAAAAAGGCCAAAAATGTGTTAACGTAAGTATTAACTTGAACGACCCCTATAACGTTTAAATTTCCATAACGTTAAATAATATACCTATATATTTTTTTTGATTCAAGCCATGTTATTAAATTAATAATATTAGTAAACCTTTCCGAAATATTTTGTAATTTTTCTTAGATTCTTAGCGAAGCGAGGAATGTATTGGTTTTACGATGATGTGTTTTTATTTTCTTTTTATTTTTATGTCTGTACTCAAAAAATCTATAAGAAAAAGTACTCCGACCATTAAATGTATCACTATATTCTGGTAGCAAATGGCATCTAGTTGATATTTCAACATCATTTTTCGATAAACACGTAAAAAAAAAACTATCAATAATTAGCATAAAAATCGAAAAACACGATTGTGGTAAAATTAATATTATAGTATAATTAATAACTCCAAAAATATTGATGCTGGTGGCATAAAATTTTCACCACAAACTTATATATATATATACTTGGTTTATATCAAATTAAAATTTTTAATTAATTTTATTTAAACTAAAATTTAACGATTTTATCCTGTTCTTTTAAGAGGTATATTTTTTCACGTTTTACAACTGCAGTGGTCTACGTAGTCTAGTGAGAGCTGACGGTTCGAATCCCTATACATCCAAACAATTTTTTGCACTTTTTTCGACTTTTTTTGTTCATTATATTATATTATATTATCATATATACCTATATATTATTAGTATAATCGGCAGTAATTGTCAAGTAGGTATATTCACAGAGGCTTCGCTCAGAATCGTTTTTTTTTTTTTAAAGAAATGATTTATCATTGCTTTCAATTTCAATATATCCACCACAAGCGAAGTGCTTCCGCCCCCTACCGACCGGTTTTTTAAAAATCTATACTTATGTATTTTAACGTTATAACAACGATTGTAGAAAAAATAATTTTAATCATAAAATTTCGAGTTAGGACGTATATCACGTAAAAATAAAGAAATTTTAGGAAAATGTGGATGAGAGGACGCTATAACTATAACTTTAAAAATAAGCCCCGGCCATATATTTTATAAGGTACATCGTTTTCAGCGTAAAACATTCATCAGACCAAAAGAAAAATTGAACAATTTTCATACATTATATACCTACACGGATATTTTTTTACTACTTTATTTTCAAGCGGATATTTTTTCCGCGTACCCATAATAACATTCGACTGACGATGAAACAGTCAGAAAATAAAACTAAGAAAGTTTTGAAATTGTATAGTATTTTGTTCATTTTTACTGATATTTAAAAATTTTGAAAATATAGAATCTATAGGTACTATAGATAATGTAGTTGAACTGGTTATTACTTTTGAGTAATATTTAATATTTACCGATTTATACATTTTCCCGTTATTGTCAGTAAATAGGTGAGGTTTTCCTACATATACGGTTAAAAAAACTTCATAAAAAAAAAAAAAAAAAGAAAAATTAAAACCAATAGAGGTACCTACCTAAATTTATGAGCTTAATCCTAAATGAATTCGCCCAGAATCTAAAAAAAATCGTGAAAAATTTAACGTATTAAAATTTGATAAAGTGAATATATCAATGACAATATTTCAAATTGACCGAAACCAATTTATACACTGACTATAGAATATAAATTAGTTATAGGTACTTAGCTCTATTCTGTCTGTCAAATTTAAACAAAAATATATTTATTTTCACAAGTGCGGTGAATCAACGCATCCAACGTTTTTGTATTTTAGATTCTGAGCGTAGCGAGGGAGCTAGTGGTTTTACAATGATGTTTATTTTATTTTATTTATTTATTTTTTTTCTCTGTTAATAAATTTACTACCAGAAGGAGTGCTCCGATCTTTACACTCATACCCTGTTTTCGGTAGCAAATTGCATCTACTTGGTACTTTTGAGAGGTCATTTTTCGATTTTCATAATAGTTTTTTAATACGTAAGCAAAAACTACCAAAAAATTACGAAAAATACGATTTTGTAAAATAGAGAATTTTAATTTCGTCGTAATTTCGAAAATAATGACTTTATAATCTTGAAATTTTTACCGAATATTTAATTTAGTAATATATTTACGTTGATTAAGTTTTTTGAAATTTTTTTGAAATTTTGGGC
>JAIPRL010003705.1:0-44383 GCA_025469235.1 Pemphigus obesinymphae | reverse complement strand
GGATTCTTTTATCACACAGAATACCTGACGCTTCTCTCCACTTTGTCCATCCACACTTAATCCTGTGTTTCATATCCTCTTCGAAACCCCCATCTTTCTGTATAACGGACCCTAAATACTTGAACCTTTCCACTTCTCCCACCACATCCCCACTTAACTTTATTTCTAGCCTTACCCTATTTCACCAAAATCATACTCTATATATTCCGTTCTACTCCTACTAATTCTTAGTCATTTACTTTCCAGAGCTTCCCTCCACTCTTCAAGTCTACCATTCACTTCCTCAGGACTTTCTCCTATACGTACTATATCATCTGCAAACAACATGCACCATGGCACCTCCCCCTGTATATCCTTTGTTATCTCATCCATTACCAGGGAAACTATTACCTAGTAATGGTACTATTATTTAACATATATATATATAATTTTATATGAACATACACAATATATAAAAAAAAAATTTTAAATGGAAATATTTGTAATTTTAAAAATTATAATTCAAAAATAAAATGAAATTTAATATTAAACTACATGTAGTTTAACTGCAGTTACGGATTTTTATTTATGAACAATCTGCATCTATAATTATATACCTATACAAATGTTGGAATTTAATTGAGAAAAATATTTTAAAAGTATTTGAAAAATTAAAATATTATCGTACATTCAACATTTTAACTTTGATATATTTACATATTTTTTACATGATTATAATGATAAAATGAAAACAGCGTTGCCACACCCCACGCAAGCTAAATTCGAACTTTCTATTATATCATAGTATGTAGAAGGCAACATTTTAGTGTTACAAAAGATAACAGAATCAATGGTGTCTTATCAATATTTATAGACATTTTTTTTATACTAATAATATAGATTTTGTATAGTAATCTGAGACTACCAATAGTTACTAATGCCGAAACCAACTATTAAAGGAACTTTTCCTGTAATTTTAAGAAATTAAGCCAAATAAAACCTAAAAAGTAATTTTTTAAAAATCTGAATTAAAGGTTTCAAACTCTGTTTTTTTTTTTGTCTTTCCAATACTTTGATAAGTTATATTCTAATATCTTTTTTTCAATATTACGTGAAATTTCATTGAAACTTGAAAACTTGAACTTCATTCAAACTTCAAATATTTTGCCATATATATATTTTAATACAATATCATGGTATTTTATTCAAAAAACAATAAAACTGTAGTTATACGTATATGAATTCATTTCCACAAGTGAACGCATTACAATTTTATATTGTGGTTTATTTTTCTTTGTGTTAGTTTAATTGTATTAATCATTTACATTTGATTAATTAGTTTTCTACTAGTATAATATAATATTATTTTACCTATTTTATAGAAACATTTTTCAATATTTCATTATAACCCCCTAATTTCTTTTAAAAAAACAAACTTAAAAAAAAAAGCCGGTCAATAGAAAGTGGAAGCACTTTGCTCGTTGGGTAGGATACAATTAATAGATATGAATATATTGAATTTGGAAGCAACGATAAATTATTTCATCGTAAAAAAAACGTTTGTGAGCTAAAATTTGGTGGATATATTTGAAAATTACTATAGATTATATTAATTTTATGATAATATTATATAATATAATGAACAAAAAATGTTGAAAAACTTGCAAAAAATTACTTAGAAATAAAGGAACTTCACGCATGAAAACATTGTTAGCTACAATTAGACTACGTATAAATGTTGAAAATTTTAGAAAAATAAATCTAATAATGGAAAATATAAAAATCGCTAAATTTCAATTTCATTCAACTTTAAAATCAAGTTAGATTGTCAAATTCTGACTTTACAATTATTTTTTGATCAAAAAATATATATAAAAAAAACCTAATTCTTGAGGGTCTTGAGAAAAATAAAAAAACCAAGTAGTATAGAAAATAAAGTAGTTATACTTGTTATGGAAAGCAAATGATTGGTATGTAAAAAAATTATTTATTTGTAGCTGATCTTATTTATATGAAATAAATGTGTTAAAAAATATATATTTCTTGATTATAAAGTAATTAATTAAATAATCGCTGATTTTAATTTTCAATTTGGTGAAAATTAAATCGACTATTTTTTAATTTGATGGAACCATGACAAGTGCAAAAGATCTCTTTCCAAATATTTACACTTCTATGATAGGTACCTATAGCCTTACTAAAATTATATATATATAACTTGTCCAAGGCAATAGCAAAATTTGTCCATTTTTAACATATTATAATTATGTGACATCTTAATTATGAATAATTAAATACTTACATTTTGAACATTTTTGACTGACACTTTTTAATTAGCTACGCACTACAAAATTAAATATATATTCATCATAAACCACGTTAAGCATTTATTTTAGGTGGTTTTTCATCAAACTGTATGTAATATTTTTATGATGTAGGGTTAACCCCAAATTAGTTTTTGAATACTTTTCGTGACGTGTCTAAACTTTTGTTAATTAGTTTCGGAATTCATTTTCAATAATAATCTAAATGCAATCGTCACGTGTTTAAGATGTTTATTATACACAAGAACATGTTTATTTATGTATTGTTATATTATTTTTGTTAAAACAAATCCAATATACGAAATCATTGCAAACAAACGATTGGATTTATTTCATTATTAACCTGTTTCAAATTATTTCCCGTTATCTCAAACGACGTCCAGATTCACCGCCTTATCGGTATATTTCCATAGCAATTACAACACTCTATTTAACCCTTTGCCGTTTGTCTGAATTAATCGTTGTTCATTTACACGTTTCAATTATAGAAATATACGTTCTAGATTGTATATGTTTTCGCTTAATTATGAAAATATAACAACTGTACAAAATGGTACGACGAGGGTTGAAAAAAAAAAAATATAAAAAAATATACAACTTTTATTACGTCTACAGAGTTTAATTAACGACTGAATATTGTCGATGCGTTTGAGTGTATGTTTCGAAAATCACGGTCGGAGTAATCTAAAACGGAACAGGGAAAAACGGTTTTCCATTTACGTTTTTATTGAAGTATTATAGTTTCTGAGGATACGGTTTTTAACAAATATTAAAAACAAAAAAAATAAGACATAATATATTATTATTATATTATTTACCCGAAGTAACGAACGGTTAGTTTTTGGTTAGACGGAACAAATAATGAATAAAATGATGTTGAAATACGTATAATAATACGTAAAATAAAAGTGTATAATATTGTGTGATTCGGGTGTACAATATGATAATATTATAAATAGTCGTAGGTGCGCTCATCGTTATATATTAATACAATATGTATAAATTAATTAATTACGTACCGATAATTGTGATTTTTTTTACGTAATAGTAAATGTTGAACAAAACAGTAATGCAATTGAAGAGAAAATATTTAATCCTTATCGTTAGTCGAGCAATATTCAACTGCATATTTAAATCAATAGATAGTACGTTTACAATTTATCTATCAATCTTATCGAATTAAAAAAAAAAAAAAACATTTTTTACATCAATATAGTCATAGATATTATTATTAAAGCACGAATATAACGAAAAAAAAAAAAAACATTTAATTTCCTTTTTTTTTTTTTTTTGTTAAATTGTCCATATAAAAATTTATAACACCAGTCGCCCAAGTCACATATTATGTATCCCAGTAAATTTCAGCTCGAGTATGCTATAACATAAAAATTCCCTGATGAAAACAAATGACATCAGGCATATAATGTACAAATGGTATACGGAAGTTTGATTTACATTAGTAAATATTTGTATTATTAAATTCAGTTTATAAAACTCTGGAGTACATATTTATTTTATATATATATATCAACAGACTTCGATTGGACAATCTCAAACGTAATGTATTTCGGAATAACGCATTTCAATAATTGGAGTTAAATCAATGGTTAACGATAAATGAAAACGTTTTTCGATCAAATGAATAAATATTCATTTCCCCGACATTATCGTCCCGAACAAATTGGAAATTCGTCATTTAAACACATTTAACGTTATAATATTATATTGTTGACCGACTTTACGATTAAAATATTGTTAATAAGCACTTTTACATATTTTACGGTCAGACAAATGGAATTCAATATTCAAACTTCTATCAAACCCACATTATTTTAGCTTCTGAGCACATCGAGAAATAGGGATTTTATGTTTACAATGATTCATTCATCAATTTTTCAAATTTTCGTTCAATCTATCAAAGGATTGTGCAGCCCTATTAGTTATAAAGTGGACGAAAATGACATGTATTGTTGTATAATAATAGAGTAGTCATGTGTTCGAAGTTCTCAGTGTCTGTACTTACCTAGCGTCTATTTCTATTATTTCCGGAAATATCGAAAAACTGAAAAAATTTAATGTAACTATTTTGTCGCTATCCAAAACGTTTCGTCATAGATTTTAAATAATTTATATGAATTCTCTATCGCAGCAGTATTATATTGATAAACGTAGGTATTTATAAATATATTTATAACATTTTAACACCCTTGGGCAGTTAAGTGATTTTGTGCCATTAGCGTCTACCCATTTTCAAATGTTATCAGGATATCACTTATCTAAATTATACGCATAAGGTAAATTCAATAACATTATACATGAATGTCAGCAAGGGCGGATCTGACGCTCGTTTAAGAGGGAGCAAATAGGGATAATTGAAGAATAATGAGCTAATTCCTATTCAAATCGCTACGTCACCCCTTCTTCAAATCCGCCCCTAAATAAATGTAGGTGTAACGAATAAATGCACGACGTCACGTTTGTCATTACAGTATTATATCGAAATGATATTGAAAATAACATAATATAGTACAATAATGTTAATATTATATTTGTTATTAATCCGTAGTATATTTTGATTGTGCATCACCAGATATTTCACCCGCCAACCGCTCTACTGATAGTTTAGACTTTAGAGTTTAGAGTATGAATACTTGAAATCGTAACACAACTATTGACCATGTTTAGCGAAATATTCGATCAATTTTGAAAATTTTATGATATTCTTTTCTTCTATCCGCACCGAAATGTTAAAAACACTATATTATATTAAATCAAACAACACTCGGGATTCTTTTCTGAATACAACCATGTATAGTTACTATCAAATTTATAAAAATATAGTATATATTGTAATACAGTATATTGGCTTGTAGCCATGTGAATGATAGGCTTCTGTCCAACACTCGAATTCCATATCCAGTTAAATCTGTTTTTTGTAGTTATTGGTATTGAAATATTCAATAGATACTCAACATAAAAAAATCGTATATTTTAGAATTTAAATCGTAACGTGTCCATTAAAAATTAACTAAATCCATTACAACATTACATTTTATTAACAGTATTCCTAATATAATTTTAGGTTTAATTTAGAAATATATGTATTTATATAATACATTTTCCATATAAGGTTTTATTTTTATAAATAGGTACCTCCTAGATAGGATCTAACTATCTACCTACTTATATTATTATTTATATAATAATTTTATATTTTAATTAATTTATGTTATTGTGATCACATTTTTATTTATTTATTTATACAAGTTAAAATTATTGGTGTTTTGGGAGAATATTTTATAGGTACTAGGTGTTATTTAAAATATTCTTTATTTGAGTCAATTGAATACTCTACTTACGTCGTACTGTGTATACCTACGTTTCCAAGATTGGTTCATTTATAACAGTTTATTCTGGATTTTTTTTTATAAGTAAGTACATGGTTTTATTTGTTAATTTATATCGTTATAATTGAAAAATAAAGTTTTTGGTCAAAAATCAAAAGCTAGGTTCACTTTTCTATGGTGATCCGCGAAATTCATTTGAATAACTTTACAAGTAGACAGATTACAAAACTAAAAAATAAAATATAGAGTCCCTTCTTCGTACGAAAATAACACATAAATAAATAATAAATAATTTACATTTTTTATAGCATTAGATTTAATTTAAACGTAGAAATGTAGTGTATTATACACTATGATACTCAAAAACTAATTGAATTCTTGGAAATATGTTTCTGTATGATATAATTATACTCAAATGTCGATTTTATCAGTGAAAATTGTTAAACTTAATGACATATAGATACGTTTTTAGAAATATATTTTTTATATAAATTATTAAAGCTATTATTTTCATCATTTACAAATCCACTATAAAGATATAATAATATTTTAAACTTCTTGTTGGTCATGTTTGATTTAATATTTTTATTTTAATATTGACCAAATTTTACATATTTTATACACATTATCAGTAGCGGCTTGCTTATGGAGCACAATTTTACGTAAACACGAGTGTTTTAAACAAAATGAGTATTTTTTACATATAATATTGTTATTTATTTATCGATGTTTTAGTAATGTTGTCTTACCAGTACGTATTATTATTGAACATGTTATCATGCATCTTATCGGTATTACCGGCTTCTGTCGATGACGTAGCGCACACTTAACAAATCAATTATTCTACGCCTTTGGTGTACGCGTGGTCAATGTTTCGGTCACACTGCCCGAAAAAAAAATAATACTCTGTACATTTTATGGAGTCCACGAAAAAAACGGGTTTCACCCATCTTTT
This sequence comes from Pemphigus obesinymphae, assembly GCA_025469235.1. Classification (NCBI taxonomy): domain Eukaryota; kingdom Metazoa; phylum Arthropoda; class Insecta; order Hemiptera; family Aphididae; genus Pemphigus; species Pemphigus obesinymphae. Next base: position 37,778 of record JAIPRL010003705.1, on the reverse strand, counting down.
GGACTATTCTGTGATCAAATGCATGCCGTTTGGTACAGTATTACCACTCACGGCCAAAATTTCAGATCAGGTTATCACTTATCTACTACAAAAATTGTATTGTGCGTTCAGAAATAATGATACATAAAAACTGAATTCAATATTATAATTTAAAAACGTCAGTTAAATATAATTTATTATGTCAGTAATATAATTAAATGCAATTCATTTAAATAGCACGATATAATACTCTTAATGTATGCATTATATAAATCTGATAATAGTTTTAGTTTTATCGTAATAAAAATATAAAAAGACAAGAGAATAGATAAAAATAGTTATAATTACATATGTATAAAATATGAATAATTATTTTCAATAACAATCTCATGTAACTGTTAAAAATGGGAATTTTAATATTTTGTAGTAAGTAGAAGTACAATATTTTGAACTTCGTTTCGTGTATAGGGGTGTAAACGACAAGTGGTTTTTTTTTTAAAAAAAACTAACTGCAATGCAAGGCCAATAGAATTAAATCTACGGCAAGTTCTCAATACATCCATCAAAATGTATGGATGGAATATTATATCTGTCATGTTAAAAACAACAACAGCTGCATCTGCGTTTGATCTCATTACGTGAATGGTAGCGGAAAATCCTGAGCGGAATAAATCATATTCCTTTCTTTTCAAATTTATTTTCTTTAGAAACTCATAACCAAGTTTTTCATTCTTCTAGTTTAGTTGACTTTTTTAATGAAATCAATAAAATATTCCAACAAACATAAAGTATTTATATAAAAAAAAGGTCTTATGGATTCTTATCCGATATATCGATCAAAAGTTATTATTTTTGTTTCATATGTTTGATACATGAGATGCATTTTCTCAAAAACGCCCAAAAAAAAAAATTGTCAATATTTGTTATAGAACACAAATAATACCCATTCATTAAAATATTATTATTATTTCATAAAATATATAATTATAAAATAAATGCACACTTGAATACAATGAAATCATCACCTGTAAACATAATCCAAGACACAAATTAATTCTGACAATTTTAAAAACGTTAAATATAACCATTGTTGTCAGTTCGATTTGTTCGGAAGTCAGATTAAACATCTTTAAACCTATGATAAAAGTTTGACCGAATGTATCAATATAAATTTAATTCAAACTGAAAAAAACGTTACCTACGGGAATCCGACGATTTGAAATTCATGACTATGAGATATAAAAACTATAGTATAGGTACTTACCTATCTATTATGTGAATCAGTCGGTTGGACTTAAATATAATACAATTATGATATAATAATACGGACTCATCACGGGTTATCATATAAAGCACAATTTAATTAAATCTTCGAATCGATAATAGGTAATTATTCGGTCAATACATAATTCAAACGAACGAAAAAAAATTATAATATATATTAAATAATAAAAGTTATAATGATAAGAGAATGCATTACGATTACTTCCACGTATTTCGTGTGTTGTATAAAAAAAAATATAAAAAAATCGGATTAGCGGAGTTGGATTCGAATTGGTGAAATAGTTTTGAAAGTTTGTTTAATCTTTTATTCCTGCCTACGACTCCCAAAATCACTAAGCTACATAATCGAGAAAATACGGTGTTCGAAATTTCCCGTATTTAAATTATTCAGATAACGGACGACATCGAATATTGACAGATAAAACACACATCCCGTTCGGACGGGGACGATTTTTAGACAAAAAAATGTTCAGTCGGGCGTTAAAACACGAATCCAACGTACGTAGCGTCAATAAACGATGAAAAAGCTCACAGAAGCCGATATCGGAAATTCGCAGTGATAAGACTACGGTGTGGGAAAACTTTAAGTGATAAGCAAAAAGGTACAGTAAGTTCGGAAATGCGTTTTTTTTCGCCGGAGTCAAAACCTGAGAGAAAATACGAAACGCAGTTGAACGAGCCAAAATCTCATAATGACCGGAGAATAGTTTGAAAACGGTAATGGAAAAAAGGAAAACGTCCGAGTAAACGGACCGGGGAATCATAAAATAAATAGTACTCTTTTTTTTTGGGAGGGGGGGGAGAGTAGTCGGGATTAGGAAAATTTTTATGAAAGATTATTTTGTTTTTTTTTTTTTTTTTTTTTTTTTGAAATACGATTTCATATTTAAATAAGTTTTAATTGTTTTATTGTAATTCTATTTTATGTTGATGCTAACAATTTAATTTAATTATTGTATTTTTATATAGAATATAATATTTTGGATACATTAGTCTGAAATTATGTTAATTAAAAATAATATATGATTATACGGGTATTTTAATGATTATAATAATATATTTTTCGTAATTTTAAGACTGTCGTAAGATCCCTTTAGGGTCGAATACTCGATTCTCTATTCTCGCATACTTTTTTTTTCAATTAACTATATTAATCAAAATATATTCTATTCTCCAATATACATGCTGACCACGAGGAATGATAACAATGTTCAGACTGAATATTTCATTTAACATACCATCGCAATAGTATACGTGTAATATGTATATTATATATTGTGAGTAGATTATGAAAACAGTGAAAGAAAATAAAATCGGTCTATCTTTAGAACCTAAAATATGAAATTCGTTTAAATATTAAAACATGTAGCAAAAAGGAAAAGAGATACAGAAAACTAAACCAAATCGAATTTAAACACTTTGAAGAACGGTACAAAGAAATTTTTTACCATTATGAAAATCTAGTATTTTCTGTTTTGTCTTTTTCAATTCTCACGTAAAGATCAATTTTATTTTTCGTCCCCGACTTAACCTCACTGAAAATGTCTGATTTTTTATATATTTTATATAATATAGATATAGTCTACTATTTTAAATTAAAAACGTTTCATAATATATTGAAACATATTATGTAGTTGTTTGTGAATATATTATAATGTAAGCATCCAGAATTAAATACGTGTACAACTTGGAAAATTATACGATAATTATATTTCAAACTAAAATGTTATTTTGGTTTTGTACCTATATACAACTTAAAACAATGCCATTGAACATAATAGATTTTTGTTTTTTAGAAAACGCTTTGTAAAAAATGCATTTTAAAGTGAATTTATTAATAAGTTTGAATTTGGATAAACGATTAGGTTGTAAAAAAAAAAAACTCGACTGATTAGCATTAAATTTAAGTGTGGTTGTTTGGAAACAGAATTGAATAAATAAATATAAATGTTACATAACTTTAAAAATTAACGTCCACTCATTTTATGCCAAAATACAATACGCCGTTGGTGTTTTAAAAACGTGAAACTAAAGTAATAATGTAGGTATATTTATTTTAAGACTCTAAGCGAGCGAGAACTATATTAGATTTGAAATAGTGGGTATTCTTTATGTCTGTATAAATTTGTTCGGATAGAAAGAGTCGAGTACCTATATAGAGTAAGAGTTCTTGAGTAAACAGCTTTTTTGATAGCAAATTGTTTTTAGTTGATGTATACCTACTTTAAAGACGTTATTTTTAGATTTTTTCGGTAGTTCCCTTAAGTATAAATATATTATATATTTTATATTGTAAACATTTTATAATTATGGGGAAATAACAAATAAAGTTATCATGGACTGTAATGGAATTTTACTAAGAATCGACATTTAAATGCAATTATCTATTTTCTCTTTCAAAAGTATATGTGGATAGTGTATTATTATTAGGCATATGTAATATAACAATAACGCACTCTCCTGTCCGAGAACTGTAAGGGATAAGGGATAATGACCAACTTACACTATTTCTATCTGGATGACTTTTATTTTTTTTTTTTTGTAAAAAAAAGCATTTCTACATAAATATGGATTGTTATCAGTATACGCATGAACATTTTAATATCAAGAGTTATTGTTTCCTAATTATTCAAATTTCGTTTTCGATTGTTCATACAACGAACAAAGTATTACGAATTATAATATTATTTGTGGTAAAATAAAATCATATATTTTCCCCAATAAAATTCTGTGCTAATCGCTACTATCTGATTATTGTTTATTAGCCACGTATTACGTATTTTGGGCATACCATTATGATTTAAGAAAACTAAAATACTTTGACAGATGATGAATTCTCAAACGACCTTGGCTTAAGCTAATAGATTATGTAAAAATGTTTGTTGAATTTGAGTTTATGGACCATTTAAAATAAGTTATTTCGTATCCTACGCCTATGATGTTATCCTATGTAATTTCAGCCAGTTCTTATAAATTAACCCAGACGCACGTGCGAAGCACTATATCCAATACGGGTTTTAGTACAATAGATGAAAACTTACGGTAACATTTAGGAGTAAAATGCTATTTTATCGTTCTTCCATTATCACTGTGAAATTAAAACGGTTATAAAACTACTTAATTCAGTAAACTATAAACGAAAACGTTCATGAAACGAGTGAGTAAAATAAATATACGGAAGGTTAGGTACATGAAATGGACATACCTATGATAAAGGCTATTGAAATAGGTACTAAAGTATAATATTAAAAACAATTGTGAAATTATAGTTTATATTTATTAAATAAATATAAATATAAATATAACATTTAGGCCGCTAAACTTTTTATTTTTACCGGTCGAATCGAAGATTTCAATAGCTAAAACCCTGCTCCCGACTACGATGATCATTTCACAAAAAACCGCGTAAAAATCAGTTCAGTGGTTGTTGAGTCTATTAATCTTAGATATACCAACATTCATTTTTATATATATAATGGCTTAATTACCTGGCGTTGCTCAGTGTAACTCGTTATGGAAACAATGTCTCTTTATGTGTAAATCATCCAAAATGACGTTTAAAATATTTTAATTTCAGTACGAAGTATTAGTAATTTTATAATTCTGACATATAATTAGAAAAATATAAAATTATCTTCGTAGTTTGCGTACTTTATAAGTTTTAATTTGAACAAATTAGAGTGGTTGTAAATAATTGATATCGGTGACGAATGTTTAAAAATAGTATTCGTTATTTTTGTAGTGGATATTCAGACATGTTATATTTATTGTATATTTAGTACCTATATTTATATGCAATGTAGAATTATAGACAGTTTTAAATGAAACCGTTTTGACATGAAATCGTATTTATGTATTATACCTATGAATAATTTAAACCCTTTTTAAACGGTTAAACCAATTTAAAAATTAAAACGCTCGAATTACGTAGTTTAAGGATTTAAAATAGGTCGATTAAAAAGATTTATTTTATACAAGCTTTATCAATTTAAATTCGTGAGCAAAACTACATTTTTGCCTACCCATGATAAACTTTTAATAAAACTGTAAATAGTCAAATTTTATCAAATACACCAACAAAAATTAGTATCTAAAAAAACAGAAATATAATAACTATAATGGTTAAAAGCAGAAGTAAATGAGTGAAATAAACATGTAATAATGATTTAAGACGGATCCATTTGAACTAAATATGTAATGAATAAAAAAATGATTAGAATCATGGAATAAACAAATGCAATTTAAATACTATTCATTAATAGTAAACCTATGAAAGGGCCTTATGTCTACGTACGCATGTTAACGGATAAAATAGGTTTGAATGTAAGCCGATTTAACATATAACAATAAAACGATTTATATTTAATCAGTTTAATTTTCTTCGTATAAACGTACACTCAATAGTATCTATTAAAAATGCCAATATTTTCAAAAATTTGATAAAAAAAATCGCAATATAACATTAAATGACAATAAAAGTTCAGAAAAAATAAAAATAAAAATCACACGTCTTGTATTCTATTCAAGCTGATATATACATTATTATGATTAGCATTCCGGCGTTATTGCTATCCTCGATGTACGAAACCATATAGATATACGGATCAATCGTGCATTATTTTCATTAACTTAGAACATTTATTTTAATATTTTTAATAAATTTATAAAATACAAGAATACAAAATAGGTAGTCAATACAGATTTTTTGATAATTTAACTACGCGTATATTATATTCGGTAAATATACCCAATAAGCGTAGGGTAATATATGTCACGATTTTGATTACTCGATATGAATAGAACAACGGGGGGGGGGGGGGGAAATTAAAAATTAGTTATTTGGATTTGTATGCGGCGGTAGAAATAATTTTTAAGAGAATCAAATACATTTTGGCGTATTAAATTAAAAACGTAAAAATATTCCAAATAATTTTGGAATACTTATTTTTTAAAATAAAAAAATACTTGAAAAATTCATTAACTTTGCAGGTGTCGGGTTAAAATATATATATATATACATACTCCAAGCAAAGTTATTAATATGTTAATTTATTGGTATATTATATTGTGTTTAAATACTTTACTTTAATAATATAATATTAACTATATAATGTCTAACAAAACTGTACGCTATGAACGTTGTATGCAAATTTTCAATATTATTCGTGCGTGGGTGTAGGACAAAGAAGACAAATACCGATGTTATTTCCAGTAAATACTTCAACCGACTACCTGTATAAAGTCCACGGTTGCTGCTCTGTATTCAATGTAATAACTGACGTTGCCTGTATTATAAAATTAAAACGAACCGTGTACAATAAATTAATTATAAAGGTAAGTAATCATTTAGACGTCAGACTTTAAGAATAGATTTTAAGAATACTTACATTTTCACCTGTATGCTTTAGCGACGATTAAGTACAATATGTAATGAACAGCCAGATATAAATACCTGTATGCTGTATGTTTTTAATATATCAAAAATAAAAAATAAAAATAATATTTTCATTTTTACTCATAATATGATATTACGAGTATTGTTATTTATAAACCGTTTAATATTATAATTATATACAATTACGTAATAAAATTAATTAAATCGTTTTAAATTAATTGTATAGGCATGGATCACCATTATTATATAGTATAGGTAATCCTATACGTTTTTGATGATTTTCTAAAAAAATATTAATGGTTTTTTTTTTTTATTTGCACATTTTGGAAATGATCAAGCATAAAAAATTTTAAATACCGAATAGAATAGACTATTGTCAATTATTAAAAATCACTAATATACTACTGTATATACACCATTTTTCTAACAGTTTTATTAATTTAGCCGTACAATATATATATTATATTATATCGGTATGTATTTTTGGTGTATATTACATATATAGGTTATTACGTATTTATTACTACTAGCAAAATTATATAGTATTCGAATAATATACTTTTGATGGTTATGAAATGATATAATAATTGATTAGGTATACCTGTTAATAAACAGAAAATCTAATTCTAATTTCCGACGATGTGGAAACTATGAGGATGCTCGCCGAGTCATTTGTATTCCGTACCGTGTACGCTTGATTGAGACTTTCTGTAAATTGGATGTATTTTTAATTTTTTTTTATTCCCAAAATTGAATTTAGTCGATTTAAGAGTACAATGTAGCACGTTCAAAATTTACATTTGACGTTTTCAAAATAATGTCAAGTGAAAAGAAAATGAAAAAAATAAGTTTTTTTTTTCGTTTTGTTTTACGTAGTATTAGTAGCACAATGTTTAGAGTTTTCGGGAATTTATTCCCACAATAAGTCAGTTCGTAAGAAATAAAATATCACAATTTATAGGTACAATAATTATATTATGGTTGTACGATGACTTTTCATAATTAAAAAAAAAAAAAAAATAACCGAACAAGAAATGAGATAAAATATTTAAATGCATATATATATATATATATATTTATAGATTATATTTATATTGATGACATTCATTTTGCTGGGAATGATTTGTTGAATTTGTTTATTTTGTAGTTTTTTTTCGTTACCGATAATATTGATGGTATTTCGTGCGAGACGATATTACACATGTACGTGCTGTGCATGTACTCAGCTAACCCGCAGTATATAATTTATAAAGTTTTACAAGTTTATTTGAACAAATTTCAATAGTACATTATTCCTTATATTGTAAAATCTTTTTTTTTTTTTTTATAACAAAGGAATTTTTTTAATAAATAATATACTATAATATATAACAACGATGGTTATTGAAAAATATTAATTTAAATAGCTAAGTTTATTAAAATTTATAGTAAAGCCTTAAATAATAATTTTAACTCGTAACGTTTAAAGTTAAAGTAAATAAAATACTAATATTTATAGTAATAAGTGTTATGTCAGTTTTTTTTTATTTTTTTTTTTAAATGTTACATTATTTGACGGATTTATTTTTTTTTTTATATATATAAAAATCAATAAAATAATACATCGATAATAAGGTATTTACTTTTATTATAATGTTAAATGTTCATGTTGAATACCTATTATATTGGAATCTCAACGATTTTATATTTTATAACACACTCATTAACGAATGATCATAAAAGTTAGCTGTAATAGAATATTTTCACACAATGAATATATATTACCGTTATCATATTATATTAAATAGTTTGAACTTATATAATAAGAGTAAATTAATGACTTTCAAATTAATATGTTTTGTATTTTTCTCTAACGAAATAAATTGATTTGTAATTTGTAAAGTGTATATAACATTATATCGTATAAATTAAACTTGTAGTTTTCTATAATCATATAAATAATGCATTTTTATGTTATTTATAAAAAAGTTTTTTAACTTATATTATAATGATGATTATATTATACATTTAGATTAGTCACGGTGATTACTAATTTTTTTAAACTAATTACTTTTATAATTTGAGATTATACTGAAAATACTGCAAAATTATAAATATACCTCGGGTAAAAACCATTATACCGAATACATTGTATACTTGCATATTTTATTATATTATTTTACCTTTGTAATAATAATATTATAAATATATAATTATTCGAAACTATGTGGTTATTATTTTGCAATATGAACAGGCATACGTATTTTACTAAAATAAAACCCTTCCAAAAACAATGTTGTTAGTTATTTTCAACGATCTCGAAATTCTGCTCTTCGGTCTTTTAAAAGTAAGAAAAAAAAATAACCGAAATTATAAAAATATTGTATAGTTCAATTGTATCAATTCGCCTTGTCATTTTTTTCATTTCGAACAATTGACTCGTTGAATTTTACACGATATTTTTGACCTATTTCCATATAGCATTTAACGATATATTCCATATGTGTCAACGTTTCCGATGGGTTTGCGTTCTTCACGTACTTGTGTACAACACGATTGCCGATGACGTTTTTCATTCATTTTCTTTCACTAAAGGATCTATATTTGCGGTTGACTTCTACAAGCATCGGTTTGATGGACGACCACTTTTTACGAAATTTGGTTTCATATGTATAACCATATACATTCGGGTATCACATAATATCCATACGCAGTAAAGTATAAAAGTCCGCTTTGTTATGATATCCACATATAATATACGATCACGGTTAGTAAATATTAAATATAGTGTTGTGAAATACAGTTATATTGACAGAAAGTACATTTGCAATACCTATATGTGATTTCTTCCCTTCAAAGACGATACTGGAATCTACGAAAAAAGTGCGTGTCGGTGACCATATAAGTTCACAATGAAAAAATGTGTAAATGCGTATGCAATTTATAAAAAAAAAAAAAATTAATTTTAAGCACTCGTACCATAATAAAATTAATTAAACTGTTAAACTTAACTGAAACTTAAATCACAAAAAGTATTCTTATGTTAAATTTATTTTTTTATAAGCAATGATTTTATGTAGGTTTGATTTGCTTTAATTAAAATGCTAAATTAATTTGTCAAACGTCTATATTTTATTCTTCCAGTAACGAATTCGAAATTTTTGTTTTTTTTTTTTTTTTTGAAAATCTTAAAAGGAATACAACGTCTAATGTAAAATGGAAGCGTATTCAATAGTTTTGAACCTATATATCAGAAAGAAGATTGTGTTAGTTTTCTATGAACGAGTGAATTTTTAAAATAATATCTTTCATTTTTTTTTAAGGGTCTATAATTATAGTGTAGGAACCTCCCCAAACGGAAATACCCTAGTTAATCATAGATTCTCCCAGTGCTTGATTTACTATTCTAATTTTCCTATTTTCTAATATGTCAGCTAGGTTTTCGAAAGAATCCATAATTTTTTTAATTTATTTGTTCCTAATTGTATACAGTTATTTCATTTCATATTATGGCTAGTATTTGTTTGATGTTACTGCCCAGTAAAATATTTCACCATATGGTGAAATATTGAATTTTTTTCATTTATTTGGTTACACTGCTTAAAACTAAACTTCCACTAATTTAAAAAATAACTATTATCATTTTTCAATGTGTATTCACTATCATACATCAAAGTGGTGATTGTCATTCTTTACTCTACAATAAACAACGAAGTATGTAAACTAGCTATGTTTACATTTTTATTATTTAACTGTACATTTCGTATAATGAGTAAACACAGTGGCCAAATTCACAAAGGGTTTCGAAATACGGAAGATATCAAAGGTAATGAAAGGTTCGTAAAAAAGGTGTGTAATTGTTGTGATTGCTGTAAAAAATGCGACCCGCCAAAAAAATCATAGACTGATTGGAATGGAAAAAAAATATTACAAAAAACAAAAGTTTTTTCGATTTTATTGATTAAAAGATTTATGGTTTACTGATAAATTGCATGATATATAAATAATACCTATTATAAATGTTATAATATACAGATAAATGAAAAACTTAATGTAAAAAATGAAATATTACATTTACTATTTTTATATATTATCTCATTATTTCACAAGAAAAATAACACATTAAAAAAAAAAAAATTCAATTATATCACTGTTTTAAAAAATTATAAAATTGTATAACTCATGAAATTTTCAAACACTAGTTATGGCACATTACAGTTTTAACATTTAGCAGTGTTATATAGATACGATAATGTTAGCTGATGACGCGTATTTCTATGAGATTCCAACGGTAAAAATACTAATAATTGTAAAATATAAAATGTAGTACCTACCTCGGGAAATTGTGTACAGAGTGTAAACATTTCACATTGATTATTATTGGTTCGCATAACGGGTCAGAAGTTTACCAGTGTATGGCTATGACGGTGTACAAATATTATCTGAGCACGTTGACGTCAGAGTGATGTAATTTCATTGACCACTTGGTTAATACGTAAATAAAAACGAAAGGCGGGCGAAAACAAAACACGCGTACTTCGACAAACGAAATTAATATTTTTGGTTTAATATTTTAAATTTTAAAAAAGCACGTGGCACCGTATAAGAGATTGAACAGGTTATACTAAGTACATAAATTTATATTGACAATATATTTTTAAATTAAGCTATTTTTTTCATTTTTTTTTTTTTTTTTTTTTTTTTTTTTGTGTTCTGCTTCGATTAATATGCCGAAACATAACAGTTGTTACGTTAACGAAAACAAGTCGATTACTATGGTATAAAAAGTATTCGCGTGGTTTTAACACGTGGAATACACACAAACTCGATCCGTATTAAAATTAAACGACCGCAGACACGAAGAAGAAATACCGCGGTATAGGTAGGTACGACTGAGCTTGAATACCAATTGGATACCTCAATATTTAACCAGCATTCGATGTTGATAGTATATAGGAACAGATAAGTAGTAATAATAGATAGTGATAGATGAGTAAACGGAGTTAACGCGCAAGCAACAGTGTGACCAACAATATATCCACTGTTCGCTATTATACGTAAACCTATTGATTAATATTGCAATATTGTATTCATGTAATTCGTACGGTGCGAGCAATTTATTGGTTTCACTAAATATTTACATATTATATTATTTATTTCCTGTAGGACACACATTTTCGGGTAGAAGGAGTCCAGTAGGAGTTTTGGAGTAAAGAGCTGTTTGAATGTTGCGAAGTAATTTTGGATTGCACTTTCCAGATGTCATTTTATGATTTTCCCAGTGGTTTTCTCAAGCATAAAGAAAAACTACATAACGTATAACTATTGTTTGAATAACCAATAAAAGTCACTGTACGGTTACTTTCTATATAACTGAAATAATATGTTTAAGGTAACGGCATAAAATTAAAAAAAATTAAATAAAAATGAGATTTTCATAGTTATGTATAATATTGTTACATTTTTTTTTCGACTGATGCACGGAAAAAACGAATTTTTCTATCGTAAATATTTGGAGTTCTTATGGACGGAGCAACCAATTATATAGATGAGTCAACCTTTACGTTTAGTTGAGATAATTAAAACGAAATGGTTAAATTATTATCGGTAATCCAACGTATTTTATACCTAGTAAATACAACTATATAAAATGGGAATTTGTTATTATTTGTGTATTCCTTGTTTGCTACTGTATCAAAAAGCTGTACAGCGTTTATTGTTGTTAAATTAAATATTTGAATTTGAACATTTCGAATCACAAGATCAGTTCACAAAATCTTCGGTTTCTAAGTTTAAGATTTGTTACGAATCATCTCTTACCGTGGGAGGACATTCAAACGTCGTACCACGAAGATCCTCCCCCACTACTGGGATCGCTCCACTACAGTTGAAATGGTTTTTTTTTTTTTTGCTATTGAATAATTTGAAAACAAATGTTTAGAAAATATTATATTACATGGAAATAAATCGACAATATTTATAAGAAAATATTTTAGAAATGTAAAAAATATTTTTATATTTTCCGCAACATTTCTAGCAATAATCAGAAAATATTTCGAAAATAATATCATCGTCTTCAATGTATTTTAATTCCGTGTGCGAGTATATTGTTGCAAACTTGATATTAAATATTTGATAGCCGCAATGCGCCCTATACGTGTATTTATCGGGTAGCCAGATCATCGTTATTAGCCATTGTTCAGCATTTCATTTAAATCACTTGGCCCGGGGTTTTTAGTACGGAAAATGCACGGTCTATTTAACAAGCGAATGAAAAAATACTCAGTCATTCACAAAGCGCACAGCATAATGCGATATTGAACCTTATCAGTATTTCCAATGTCAATAACTACGACTATATAAAACCATATCAAACACGGTCGACCATTACTCGACGTAATCCAATATTTCTATTTCCGTCATTATTTCCACGCCATATACTTGACCACTTTGATTGTATCATTTATTACAACTATACGTATTGTTATTATTTCGTAGAATATTAAATAATGTTATAATTTTTTAGGCTAAGGAAACACAAATAATGTAGTCGTACCATATACATTTTATAGTTCAGATACAATTATTTTTAGGATGTTCTACTCGTATATTGTGTCTCCGTCTATCTAATTGTCAATATAGCACAACGCAGAATTAAAATTTTGGCGTTTTGGTGAACTTCAGAGCTTAAGCACCTATTATTAAATTTAACGAGAAAAATAATTTCGAGTGTACCTCACGGACCTTTAGTAAAATATTGTTTGAATGAACAGTAACGACATTTTTAGTTTTTGATAGTTTTAATAGCTTTATGGACGATATTTTACAAGAAGCTCACGATGTTCACTCGAAAATATTCCTCTCTTTAAATTTTGTAATAGATATTTATTCTCTAAATTTAACGTAAACGCCAAAGTTTTAATTCTGTATAATGTGATTTCACTATATTATCTGTTGGATAGACAGAGACCACAAATGTGAGTACAGTGTCCTTCTAAGATGCATTATTATTGTTTTAGGTAATTTTGGTTGTAATATATAATATATAGACAGGAAAAAAATGATATGCAACTTTTAAAATGGACTTTTAAAAACGGTCGTTTAAGTCTTAATATTTTTTGTAAGATGTATTTTTGTGATCGAATATTTTCCATACTCAACAGTTGTAGGTGGTATGATTGATCGTTCAGTAACATTCGTTGTATATTGGTTTAAACACGGTGTCCATTCATTAAAGAGGACTGCCGTGTTTAGATGCATGAAATATTCTTCAGGAAATGCACGTTTCTAGAGAACTGAATTATTTTAGCATACAATAACTTTGATAAATAATTAAATATCATGAGATTGTCTAAAGTTTTACATGAGCGATTTTCAATAAAATTATTGTTTAGTAGAGTTATATAATTTTTAAAAACAAAAAATTCTGGGAAATTCCAAGTCATATAAGTTAAGTTTTAACAATTTTATCAAAAATCACCCATGTAGAAATTTAGATTATTTTACGATGTTTGAATTTTTATAGAGGTCATCAAATGCTAAAATCACTCAGTTTCTCAGAAACTTGCATCTCCCAAAACATGTTATACCTAGACTTCAATAGTTATTTATGAATACTTCACAAAAAAAAAATGTTACTGGTATAGGACTATTTTTTAATTACTTCTGAAATTTATTTGAATCTTTTTCAATTATAATATTTACATTTTTTTAAAATTTGCCTTAAAATTGCCTATACAAAACCCCTTAAAAAGTGGTTGTGTGGCATCTTCTTAAGTGACCATTAGATAAATGAATCGAACTTTTTTCCCTTTTTCCTTTTTAATATCCGTAAATTAATAAAAGATTATATGCTTTAATACTTATTTTATTTTTGAAGTTATTTACAATAACTTTATTTCTTCAAGTCGTTCACATGCGGAGAAGCAGTATTCCACTTGTCAGATATGCTACTGGTGTTGGATGTATTGAATTCATAAAAAAAATTTTTATGTATAACACCAATTTAAATAATTGAAAACTATATTTATTAATTTCTAATTTAATAATAATTATTATAATATGAGTTTATTGAAATGAATAAAACGGGCAGAAGCTCAATAGTACAGATGAATATTAGAAATCAAAAATAATATATAGATTAACAAAATAACTTTAATAGATTGGTAAATATATACAATAAAATAATTTAAATGCAAGTTTAAAGTCTCAGTTGAAGAGGAATAGAAAAAAAAAAAAATTAGCTTAGTGTTTGTTGTACAAAGCAATTATCCTTGAGATTAAAGGATATTTTAAATAATTTATGCTTTGTAATGATATGTAAAACATGGGAATATATGATGTTTAGTTTTAGAACGGATATTAAAATGGATACAAATTAATATTTATTATTATCTTGTATATAAAAATTTATGGTAGTTTCATTTTTACGCTTAAAAAAATTGTTGAAAAAATATGATAAGTACCAATTATAACGAATCCATAAAAAAATTTTTTTCAATACTACAAAATCCTTAGTTACTCGATAATTTCTTCTAACAAAATATATTTCCCAGAAACAAAAATGAAAAAAAGAAAAAAAATTAATCATTTTGTTTACCCATTTTTATTATATATATATATATATATATATATATATATATACTTATATAGATTTTAAACAGAGCGAGAAAGCTGTAGTGATTTTTAAATTGAAAACATAACCAAACGGGATTTTTGAACATCATAATTTCCCAGTTTTATAAAACTATAGTTAAATAATTGTTTATTGTTTAAATAACCAAGTATTATTATATTATTATTATTGATGAAATTTTAGTCGGTACAAGCTTAATTAAATATACGTATACCTAACCTATAATCGTTAATGAGACATTTATTATGAATGTATTATGCTAGCTTAACTATACCCGCCGCTGTCGGGTCGAAGCAGTGAAAACGAATTAAATAGTAAAATGTAATATCCCACTTTCCCCCTTCCATCCATTACACAAATACCTATAGTTTTGATGTTTTATTTTTATTTATTTTCTACACAACGTGCAATATAATATAAGAAGTCACGTTGGATGTTTTTTTTTTTTTAATAAACATGTTGTTTGTTTATTTAACGTATTATATACAAAAGTTTTCGTTGTATTTCGTTGAAAATTTCAATTTATTAACTTATATTTTCATGATTGATTAATCTTCGATATCCGCGAATACGTCGTATATGTATGATGAATATATATATATATATTTAGTACCTATATACCCATATTAACATTATTGTTATGAAGAGTACATATATAAACACTCTCTATTTGTATTGAAATTGAAACAAGTATAAAATTGCGATTCAATACCTATAGGTATAGGTATTACGCACTGTGATCACAAATACAATCTTGTAATCGTACGTTTAATTATGTATTCATACATGCAATCATACACACATGTAATCGTGTAATATAATGAATTACGCAATAACATGCACTCACAGACACACAGATATTAAACTATATATGATATACAATTAAACGTATATATACATAAATATATATATATATATATATATATATATTGATATAAACAGTTAATCGGTACACCAAAAATGGATTCTAAAATCAATTTGTATATTAAATCAAAATTTCTATATCACAGTGTTGACCGTTTTAAAGTTTCAAGTTTCAAATTTAAAAAGAGATTTGAAAAAAGTATGGAAAATTAAAGGTTATATATAGATATATATATATATATATATTGTATAGAAATATTGAAAACTTATATAAATACTCTGCTAAAAAATTTTAAAACTACCACAAGATTGAAACTTTGAATTTTTCGCCCGTCCATATATTTTGTTTATGGAGTTTGATAACTTACAGTATCTTTGCATGCCTATATTAATAATCTGTTTCTCAAATTAATTTTAACTTAGAAAATGCCCACATAGTTATAGTCGGTATGCACAATATCATATTATAAACTATTGTTAAAACTTTCGTTTGCTGTGTTTAATAAACTTCAAATAAAAATAATATAAAAACCGATATTAATTGTTATATTATAAAATATTATAAACGACCTAGCTATGTTGTTGTCGGTACAGAATGAAATTGAGAAAACATCGATTATGAAAAAATCCATCTATTTATATGGTCGACTATCGGTTAAATTTTCAGATAACTCGATCGACACGACTCGTCTAGATGCAAATCGACGCGCTGACGGTTAGGTACGCAGTATGTGCACAAAATCGATATAGGTACTTACCTAACATACACAAACGTAAAATAGAACGAAACAAAAATAAATAACAATAAAATATACGTCAGTGGGGTGTGGGCGGTATAACACTACTGCACGTATTGCCGATCTACTCGGGTGATACGAGTAGTATTTATCGCGGGCCATGTATCTTCTGGCGGTTTTAAGGCGAGTTTTTCACCGCCGTATCCGTCGGATTCAAAGAAATCGCCTCAAACGTAACGATACTACAGCGGAACCGACGTGGTACCAAACAAAAGACTGTTCGCGGCAATGATGATGTCCGGTAGTCGTTAATCCGGTCAGCTGACATGAAACACGACGCACGATATGTTGCGTTGTCCGTCGTTTTCCTCGGACGTTATGTTATTCCAGACGTGTCCGACATAGAACGAGCAAAAAAAAAACATCAAAAATTCAATACGCCACACTACGCTGCATTTGGAATTTTCGTCGTGCCGACCGATCACTAAACCATCACCATTGGTGTATTGCGGTACTAGAAAATATCAAAACGAAACCGAAAAATACATAAAATAAAGCTGAATAACAGTAACGCGCGTGGGTTTATAGCATGCAAACGTTCCCCTGTGCGTCCCATGTTCAGGCGAGATTTCTTAAGGTATAAACGATACCTACTGAGTTTTAGATCACCTATTTTATTGACAATGCATCAATTATAATGTAGTTAGAAACTTTGAACTTTTGAACCACTAATTAGTTTATAATAATAATATTAAAAAAAAAAAAACTCGTAGTCAACTGTTAGTACTTATAACTGGATGTCGATGACCAAAGTATATATGGTTAGTTATGATAAATTTATAAATATATGTAAAAGAAAGCTGATGAAGGTGAAGAGGATTTGGGAAATATAGTTAAATGTAAGTGGAGGATTAGGGTGGCCGCGAACCCAAATAATCAGGATAGAAGGGTGGAAAAGGTCCTAATTGGTAAAATACTGGTATTAAGTATCGCAAAATTCAATTACTGATATAGGTAGTAAGCAATTTAGTGAGATTTTTTCAATTTAAAAATTTAAAAAATTTAAATATTTATAAATCCTGATTTTTCTTTAATAACCTATTTACATGATCATTTATACACAGTTTTCAATATTTAATTACAAAATTTAAATTATAATTGTTATATTGCAAATAAATATTCGTATACAAAATATGGGTTCATTTTTAAAACTCTTCTAATTTATATTTTAGGTGATATGCCTAGTGTCTAATGATCATTATAAGTACAGGTTTTACGTAAGTAGTATGATAAAGTTGGCATACATCTCTTATGTAATTGGTACAATAGTTGAAAATTTTACTAATATTATCACAGAAAAAATTTGTTGCAAGTTTGAATTTCCCAAGATTATAATATATTTTGCTGAATCACATCAAAAATAACAAAATATTATACACAAAAATACTTAAAAGTGTTAAAATACACTTGAGTACTTCAGCGCTTGGGACTGTTGTTATACTGTACATCATTACAAACTCAAGATTATATTAACCACAATATACTTTTAGGTGCACACACGTAATTCATCACATATTGTATTGTGATATTCGAAGAGAATCAAAAACCTAAATAAAATAAAAACATGAAGTTTTTTAGTTCGCGCTGAACAATATATAGTTACAGTGAAATACGTAGACGCAGTTATAATATATTATTTTTACAATTAATTGTTTATAATCGTGCAAGAAGTATTATTTCGGTAGATATATGACAGGACGATTTTATTTTGCATATCTAATTTCTATTATTGTTCGTTTGTTTATTATTGGTTTTATTATAATTTTATATTTACATTGCATGAACTTGTTAAACATATTGTTATTTCATCACTATTTATTATATTGTATTTAGTAAATTCGATAACAGAAAAACCAAAAATCGCAGTAAATTTAAAATTGATAACGAAGAAAAAGACTAATACGTTATATTATAGACGTTGGAGTTTTGACGTTATAATATTTATTTAATTTAATTATCTTTTAAGATGAGTTTTATTCTAATCCCAAATAATAATTAGACACTATCCTGTATGAGAACCGAAAGAAAGATGGAAAAACTTTCATCATTTGCATCTGGATGTCTGTTTTTATTGATATTTTAATTTGACAAACATTTAGAAATACATATAGTCAAAAATATTTTTATACTTTTTTTTATTATATATTATATATTATATATATTTTTATATTTTATTGTTTGTATATTCATCATTCTTTATTGAATTATAATGTCCATAGTTTACAGAAATATGAGTACTAGGCGATATTCAAAAAAAAAAAAAAATGTAAATTACCTCTTACAATGAAATTTATTTTTAAAACCTAAATTACTTTTATCGAACCAATTTAATTATTTTGGCAATACTATGTTACACTCATAATTTAAATTATTGGTCGTTTTCATTATTGTTATAGTTTGTCAGTGGCAGCGTGTTCGGAACGTTCACTTGAAAGTTTAATGTATTCACATTCTCATTGCATAAAAAAAAAACAAACCCGTTCATCTTCACGTTCTATAAAAAATAAAATTTTTCAACTAGTCGTTAATTTAAATTAATTAATAAATAACGAAATAGTGTTATTATAACATATCTAAGATAATCTTTTATGTATTTTTTATATACTAGGTGGTTTAAAATATAAATTGATTCATAATTACAACAATAATGTATAATTCAGAAAGTAAAACACTTATAGGAACATGGGACTACCCATGACAAAACAATTATTTTGAGAATATACTTATTTCTACATAGTTCTAATGTCATAATTTTCTTGTTCTCTCAATAGATTTTATCAAATTATTAAGTAATTACACGTACAATTACAAATACTGTAGAAAATATTATACATACACTGTTCTCTTAAAAAAGGTACTTATTTTACACACAATTTATATACACAATGGTTAAATTATTAATATTATAATAATCGGGTATTTTTTTAGTAAAAAACTTTACTTCATCCATTATTTTTATATAGTATTTCTGAACTTGTTTATTTTTAACTTTAACTGAATTACACAATTATGTATTCCATAAATTTATAAAAATATTTAAACGCTTACTATTATTTATTATACTGAAAACTCAAAATGTCATAATAAAATAACACAACTGTGGTGGGATGTTGTCATGCTGATAATTAGATATATTTAAATATTATTTTTATAATATATATTTATTTTAAAATATTCATTATAATAATTTCAATTATTATAATTTTTGACCAACCATGACGTTCCCAATTTATATATCTACATAAAAAAATCTTTACCTATATGTAAGATTATTTATAATAAAAAACGGGCAAAAACCCAAACAAACAATATACAATATGATATTTAACAATAAACAAATAGGAAACATTAATCAAATTTAAATTAAAAGTAGATAACAGTGTATAATAATACAAATATAATCAAAAATAGAAGGAAGGATCCTCATTAGCTAAGGTATAAGGGGGAATTATCGAGATAGTTTGTTAATGAAAAAGGGACGAAGAAAGGGGCCAAAGATCTAGTATAGCATGAAGGTACTTTAAAATTAATTTTTTCTAATAAATGAGGATAATCAATTTTACCGGATAATAGATTAGATAGGAAGGACAAACTTGCAGAATGTCTGCGGTCAGCCAGGCTGGTTAGATTAAATAATTGACAAACAACTGGTGTATACAGTCATGAGGAGGGCAGGGTACGTTTAATATACGAGCAGCAAAGCGAAGGAACTTTCTTTGCACCCTCTCTAACGTGACACAATTTGAAGCCGCGGAAGAGTCCCAAAGAACTAATCCTTATTCAAGGATAGGCCTAACTAGACAGCAGTATAGTATTTTTATAGGAACAATCAGTCAATTGAAATATATAAGACTGTACGATTATTTAAACAAAGGTACGTTATAGCAATATTTAAATAAGTGGTAAGTATTATCGAGTGTAGGGACAATTATTTCTCCGTGTTAAATTAAGTGTTATGTCTGCGTTTACCTCTCTCCCACACAAAATGTTTTTCAACCCAATTACCGTTAATGTATTAACTTACATTCGTTTTTTTACGTCAACACGTAAAATATATTATTACAAAACAATAGACTTAAAATGTAATAAATGCTGTAAATAACGTCAAAAAGTGCTCTATAAATTATAAATAATAATAGGTAAAAATGTACTAAGAAAATCATTTATAAAAAAAGCAAAATTCTGTTATTGGAACACATATGTGCGTATATATTATTTTAGAGCATACTAAAAAAATTAATTTTATTACATTTTATATTATATAGTATTCGTGTAAAAACGCATACGGGTTTTAATTTTTTTATATAGACACTTATAAATATTTTAACGCAAAATAAAAAATATGCATTTTAACTCGGGTCGAAATTAATTATTTTAGAAAGCTCAAAAGTCATATATTATATCGACCTATTAATCAAGAAAATCAATATCTTTCTTTAAGTTTTGCATTTTGATACAGCTTATACCGAGACAACGTGATTGCAATTTTATTATACATATATTTTTTCCATAGGACCATATGCAGGGGAAAAGATTTATGTATGCAAGTGTATTAAACAAGCATGTAAAAAAATTTATTATTATAGAATTGAAGGTTTTAATTCCAATGGTTATAAAAATTATCATTTTAATTATGAAGATGCCCCATACAAGCTAATCTGAGATATTCTGATAATATAATAAGAACAATTTTTTAAATAAAATGGATTTATATCATATAAAAAATACTGTAGATTAAATCTTAAAAAAAAAAAAAAAACGCTCTCCTGAACAATTTCAAAATAAAACTGTAGAACCCTTTCATTCTAAGTCAGCGAACTGTTATTAATAATAATTATAATAATATTACATTAAAATATAAAGAAAAAATGATTTTTTATTAATATTACAAATTCCTTTAATATTTTTCGTAACACATACATTTAAATTGACAAATCATAAAATAATAATAATAATAATAATAATAACAAAATAAAAGTAATAACGAATATGATATTCTTAAAACTTTTTTGCTATGTTTATTTTTTAATTCTTCTTTTATATTATATGAAAACAATAATTCTGGGTTATCCTTTATTATAGTTGGTTTTTGGTTTACTTCTCCTTTTCTTTGAAGCTAAATAATCTATTAGCCGATTTATGTATACGGAATTCCAACGAGTTTAGTTGGATATTTTGAGACAATTTTTGATAAGTCAAATCATTAACTCTATTAGAAAATTAAACTCTCTATGTATCTTATTTCTATAAATAATTAAATATATTACATATTTTAGTAAGGGATATTTGAATGTTTTTACTTTTATAAAAATGTAATTAAATACAAAATTATGAACTCTATATTGAATTTTTTTTTATTACGAATAGCCGTAATAATATTTATTATATTTCCTTTAATATTGGCCTGTACAAATAAACTAAAAATACCAATAAAATATTTTTCGAAAATTGGATATATATCTCCATACTTTAACAAAATATAAAGTTTTACTTAGATTTTATATATTGACATTTTTAATTAATACTTTTTTATTTTCCCAAAATTTTAAGAAGATATTAAAGGTATGTATATTTAGTATAATTCCAGTAGTCAAGTTTAACAAATAAACAATGTGCTCAATTATTTAATTTTGCCGATTCAGATGTAAGTTATTATTTATGTATGAAATGTCTCTTTTTCTGAGTTTATAGTAATTGCATACCAAGAATTTTCATTAGTTGCACTAATATTATGTATCATTAAAACTTTTGATACTATTTGGAAAATGTTAATGATAATATTATTCACGAATGAGTTTTATTTTAAAAATAAATATACGCTTTTAATTCAAAAAAACTATTGTTTTTGTTCTTGTTTTTGATATTCTCATCATATTTGAACTAATTTTCCATATTTAGATTAGCACCATTCATAATATAAAATCCATTGAAATGTTATTTAGAGTTAGATAATTAGCCAGTAAACCTGTTATCTCGTTGCGAAAATAGTACTATAAAGTCAAAATGTATATTGTTTCTTGCATTTTGAAAATATTAATATATAAATATATATAATGCTACAAAAGTTACATTCTTAAATTCTCTGAGCTACGCATAAACAATTTAATCACAAATTATCATTTACAAGTTGACGTAACATTAAGCACACAACAAGTATAATTATAAAATATAAAGCGGTAGTATACTTTTTATACTTGATATACAATTTAACGAGTTTTATAGAATAAACGGTATTATATAAACAAAAATTAGATACACAATTATTTAAATTTCTCGACAAACCATTTTCGTACACCAGACAAATTAGTTATAATTTAACTATAAATTTATATTATGGAATATAGTTTATCAGGGAATAATAAGTACTCAAGAGAATATTTCTTTGACATTTTTCTTTCTTTGACCTTTCTATAAACACATTTTCGTATAGTTATTATAAGATAAGGTTAAGTTATACCATAATATAATATATAGTATACCGTATATTTATATAATTGAATGTGTTTGGACTGAAAACGTCAAAAATATATTCTACTTTTAACCTTTAAATATTGTATACATTTCGTAATTTTACTTTGCTGAAATTTTCGAGAATAAATTAATAATACCTTTACCAAAATTTGATACAGTTTTCTAGGAATCTTATGGATATGAGACTACGTGTATTTAAAAAGATTAAAAGTTTAAAACTAAATTTCGATTGATTTGTTTTTCTAATTTCAAAAAATATTAATAACATTGTATTGTTGTTTAATGATAACGTTAACACTCGGTAGAACTATTAAAAATATCGTAATTAAAAATGTCCATGTAACACTTAAACATTTATAAAAATATGCATGTTCACTAAATTTTAACTAAATATCTAATCTTTTTAATTAATTTTAATCAAAAAATTGAATGATTTAAACTAAAATATTTGTTATAAAAATATACAGGGATAATCAAATTTTAATATATAACATTTTCTATAGCATTTGAAATTAGAAACAGTATGTGGCAAAAAGATAGGTACCCCCCGTGAGCAATAACAGATTTATGATAAATGGAAAGTATAGCTTAATTCATGGCTTATGAAGCAACACAATCAATCTCAGTTTTCACAGCTTTTGAGGAGAACAAAAATATTAGATTCTGCACAATTGATCATGCTTCTTATGAATTTTTAATCAGATTTGGGTTAATTAGGTAGTCCTTATTTCATTTAAATTGCCAAAAGTTTAAAAAAATTAATTACCGTACATTTTTTAGACATCAAGAGAGGAGGGGTCTTATACGAATCTATTAGAGATAGAAAAGTGTTACAAGAACAACAGATGAAATTAAAATATTGTAGATTTTATTACTTATTTATTTTATATAAGTTTTTTAAATTTAAAAATTAAATGTATATAAAAAAAATCAATATAGGTAATACGTGTTATAAAATATAATTTATATTAATGAACTATAATTAAATTAATAAAATAAACAATGAAAATTCTTAATCATTAAAATTAAAATTTGTCTTATACGCTTCAGTAAGTATTCTATTTACTTTTATTGACTTATTTATATTTGACACAATTTAATCAAAAACAGAAATAAACATTTAACAATCAAAATCATTTATAATTTTAGTTTTAATAGGTTTTAATGAGTGCACTCTTTTGGCATTTTCTTATTAGTACATACTTGGTTTTTTTGGACTTTTAACTTCTGTGTAAATATTATGTATTTTTGCTATCATATTGATACGACGTTTTTACTTTCATTATCATAGTTTAAATTATTAAAAAAACGACAGTGTCTTGCGGCATAAACACGTTAAAAGTTTGCATCTTATCAATAAAATTAATCAGTATACTTATCTTGCGGTATTTTTTATCTTGCTTTGTTGGAAAATAATGGAATGCTGAGATCTTTTGAGGTTTCCTTCGTAGTTTTTGAAGATCGTCTGCAAAATTTAGCTTATAATAATTTCTGCCACTGGGTTGGTATTGAATCTAACAAAGTTCGTTTTCTATGGATTCACCTGGTCGACAAACATGACATATTGATTTATACACCATATTTTCATCTTTTCATCAAGAGTTTTGATCCTTGCAGCAATCAAATTAATTATATACTGGCCAGAAAGATTAACGTCCATCTTTGCATAGCTGCCCTCGATTGTACTATCAACACTAGGTATATCATTCCATGTGAATATGCCTCTTTTTAAGACATTTTGGATTATAGTAATCTTTCTGACATACTGACAATATAATGGTTTCTATAAATGGTCGCGCAACTTGCTACAATAGCCAATGAGCCCTGACGCAAAAATTGAAGTAGAAAATGAACACTCAAATTCGTCAAACCAGTATACCATAGAAAAATGCGTTGCCTAATTGTAAACCGTGAAGTTATGAACAGTAAATTTCAAAGGTAAATTTACATATAGATACAATATTTAACTGGTTCCTGAAATGTCATATAATATTACAATTTCTTATAGTTATTGTATATTTTCCAAAGCTTTAAATAGTTTTTAAATTAAATAAAAACTAGATAACAAATTGTGTACACTGATAATAAAATTCATTTGGTTTTAACATTTAAGATGAGGTTTATGTAGTATTTTCCAGAGTGGTAATTAAAAACAAATAAATTAATACGTATATAAATTTTGAAAAATAAATTACGAATATTGAGCCAATACGAGCAAAGTACAATAAATTTATTAAATTGATGGTATTTTTATAATCGATATTTAATTAAAAATGTCTTTTTACTTCAAATCGTAAATATATGAATGCATATCATACAACATATTTGTATGTATAATCTAAAGTATCATTTATTCGTTTAATTTGGTCGAGTATATCGACAGTAGTGGAACGAAATAAATTACATTCCTATAAAATGTGTAGATATCTAGTAGTTTGGTACATTTAAATAAATAATAATAATTGACTATAATCGTATAATAAAATGACTGATTAATGTTTTTTTATACCTACAAATCAAAAATATATATTTGATGCACTGAAGTATATTCCTGTCATTTTTAAATATTTTTTTGCAAATTATAGCTATGCGAGAGTCATTTATGAATCTCATAAATTTAAAATTACTATGGTATATTTTCGATTGCATGTCATGAAAATAATTAATAATTTAAAATAAAAAATGAAAGTACGTTCAGTATAGTGGGTGACAGTACTTTTCTTGTAGGATGTTAGTAGGGGTTGGAGTATTTTCAACGTAAGGATATTAGTGGTGGATATATTATATTTGAAAATAATGATTAATCATTGCATTCTATAAAAACGATTTTAAGTGGTGTAATTTTTTTGTGAGGAGGAAGGAATATAAAAATTTTTTTCGACATTAAAAACTAAGTATGGTTATACTGTACAATCTATACTAGTATAAAATAACTACATTAATCTACTGGTAATTAAAGTAAACTATATACGAGTATAATGATAAAGTAAACAATTATATTTTACATAACATTTTGTATAAATTCGATTTTGTAAATATTACAAATTTCCATACATATATACACCGTATAAAAAGACATTTTTTTATTACACTTCAGCAATCTCTTAGGAAAATCAGAAAATTATCATTCAATAGTAACAGCTAGAGTCAATTTTCTATCTTGAAAATATAAACACCAAATCTCTAGTTGACTCCTTCTGATAGGAGAGTTGCTAACAGAAAATAATATAAACATCAATATAAAATCAATAGGTTCTTTCTATCCACTCACAATCTAAAATGACCTCTTAGTACAACAGTCAATCAAGTTCAACCAGTGGCATAATTTGGGAGTGTCTTTCATCTCCTGACACTATTTGAAAATCTTAGTTAGTCAAATTTATGTTACTCTTAATAAAAATATCTAGACATATCTAATTGCAATAGGGTTTATTTTAATATTTTTTAACATCTCTGAGAAGTATTTTAGTTATTATTTTTACATACCTAATCATCTTTTAGAAAATAAGTTTTCTGAGAAATTGAGTAGTTTTAACACAAGAATAACATCTATAAAAATTAAAAATCAAGAATTCGTTTACATTTTTTTCACGGGTAACTAGATATAATTAGAAAAATAATTATAGAATATGACATTAAATTTTACAATTTACCAAATGTTTATAAGGTTATAATAAAAATATTTAACAAATGAGAGATTTTTTCCGCACTCTGTATAAACATTTAATGTTTAAATTTTATACAATGTATATTTTCCTATGTCTACACATATTATAAACTTTAAGCATTAAAGATGTTAGTAGAAAATTATTGTCAAATTATAATGATGTATTGTATATTATGTGTAAATATGTTTTAAATTTATACAAATTTACAACGTAATCGGAAGGTACACAAAGGAATTTTTTTTTATACAGATGCGTTTTTACGGAATATATTAATACAATATGTATTATGCGTTGTATCCACCGAATATTTAAAATTTTAAATTGGTCGTTTTAATGTAAACACCATTATCATAAACCACTTTAATATGGTCATTTCTGGTGAGACATTTTGAATATATACATGTATATTATAAATTATATATATATATATATATATATATGTGTGTACATAAAATGTTCGTATATATTATAATATTTCTATAATCTTTATTCGACACTCTGATTTTTGGTATTATCGCATAATTGCTACCCGTAATATATCATATATAAGCAATGTTGAGTCATCACATTGAGAAATAATTTAATTCGGCTACATAATATTTATTTATATTTAATTGTGTCTAGATAAAAAAATGTACCTAATTAACGATATAAACAATTAATGAATCATATAAATGAGTAATCTATGATAATCGAATTAGGTTTATTGATTATAGCTTATGTGGAGGAAGTATGTTTGTATCAAATTTTAGTGTGGAAGTTTTACTTTACTCACAAGAAAGTGACTGAAAAAATTATAATGTTACGTGTATATAAATTGTCAACTATAATAAATTTTAAAGCTTCTTATCCGATTATTCATAGGCCATATTCAACTATCTTACTGACAAAAAAGTTGTTTCTAGAAAAATAAAATGAAATCCTTGTAAAATCTATAAGCTTGCTTAGATATTTTCATAATAACTTTATTATAAAATCATATAGCTATTGTAATTAATCACCAGATTACTTAAGTCTTGCAGTGGAGTATAAATATTATAATTCACCTAAGAGTATGTGTGAAAAAATGATATTTCAACTGTAAAAAGCTTATATTTCTTTTATTAGCTATATCCACGGGGGGGGGGGGCTCAACAAGTCCCTGTAGTCATCTCTGTAATGGAATAAATAACCAATATCAATAACACCATAAATCATCATAACCATATTAAAATATTTGGTTTTTCGTCTACTTTTGTAAGCGAATTTTAATTATATTTCTTTATATAAATACGATGCATTTTATTTACATATTATTATCCCTATCTAAATACTTTTTATTTTCTATTAACTATGAGTTTTTATAGAGATATTTAACATTTCAAACTATATTGTTAACATAATTTTATTTAACGTTAATAATAATTATGTTATTATTTATATTTAAATATCAAGATTTGGTTTTTAAAGGAAATACTATGAAAACCAAAATATTAGAAACGTTAAAAATCAATTTTTCAAATATAAGAATTCTTCAATTGATTTAAATGAAATCATGTTTTAAATTTATCTACTGGAAAAAATAAAATACTGGATAAAATAGGCCCAGCGAAAAAACTTAATGATTTAAATGACCAAGATTAGACAAAAACGGAATAAATGTACCGAGAATTCACATTAAATATCGTATTTGATTTAATATTAATATTATGTGCAGAAATAATACCTTATTACTATTTGTACTGATGTGTACTGTTTATTGATGCAGAAATACACTGTGTGTGTTTACATTTTTAAAAATTAGTTATTAATAATATATATTATATAGTTGATATAAAGTGATATGAAGTTTAACCCATTTTTAATTAGTAAATCGTAGATAAATAAACAATGGTATGATATCCCTCGAATTTAAAAGAAAAATCTGTTTAAATATATATCTTATAGTAAGTAGTTCGACAAACTCAATGGCTTACAAATAAAAAGTAATTAATTTTATGAACCAATTTTTATTATAATAAAATTAACCAAGTTGTTAATTTCACTATATCAATGTTCTTTTTTTTTTTTTAATATGTATTCCTATATGTGTATATATATGACATATGTGTACGTTTATTATTTATTAGACATAATAATATAATTGTCATAAATTGACAAAACCAATAATGGTCCTTATTCAAAAAATATTTTGAATTTGTATATATAATAGTTATATAGATATTTAATGTATAAAGAAATACTTTAATTTTTAATTTTCTGTTGTTCTCTTTCCACTATAGTTGTATGTCGATAAAAAAACTAAGGGTGTCCACAAAAATTGATTTGATTAATTTCAACTACTTAATTACAATTATTTTAGGAATTTCGTATTTTGAATAAGAATTTAAATATTTCGTTTTTGCTCTGTTGTTTCAAAGAATTATGAAATAAGATATATACGAATATACAGTGTCCCATGATATTTAGATAAATGCCATAATTATATTATATTGTAAATAATATTGTACTTGTTTTTCTTTAAATATATATTAAACACAATCCCATAAGCTTTAATTATTAAATTTTTTAAAGGAAATGAAATATACGATATAAAATATTATTGAGCATATTTTTAAATACATTTCTGTGGTTAAAACTTTTCCTAAAAAGTGGTTTTTAATTTTTTTTTATTTAAATTTATCTTTTGTGAATAACAACTATGAATTGAAGATTTAATAGGTAATAATATTTATTGACTAAATTTGATCATTATTTTTTAAAATAAAATATCGAAGTTAATAAATAAATTTCAATTTAAATAAAACATTTTTACCACAACTTACCGAATATATTTATATATTAAATAAAAATGAGTATACAATTATATATATATATTATATATGTTTAAACTTTCAGCACTTAAAATATATAGGTATTAATTTTAGTACAATAGTATATAACGATTATATATATATAAAATTAAATTAAATTAAAATTAGAAATATTGAATAGATCAAAGTTAATTGCATTCGTCAGGTCACCTTGTAGCACGAAAGGGCGTATAACAATGGATTTGACGAGTAGACTATTTGCAGGGATTGTTGCTGTTTCCCTGAGTTAGGTGGACACAATTCAATTGCTATATATATACGTACAATATGTGTGTGTTTGTATATTATGTAATTGTTGGTTTTTCAATCTTTGATAGACGTTTTTGAGAGACTGGTAATCGCTTATAAAAGTTCTCTATAATCTTCAGTAGGTACGTAACGAACGGTATATATTTAAAATTTTTTTTTTTTTTTTTTAATCACGTTGTGATAAAGCAAAGGTTTTAACATATTGTTTAGCATTACGTTAAAATAAATCGTTCAAATATACGGTATATCTATGATAAACTGAAATATATTTTTAAAAAAATCTCATATATGCGCAGTAAAATTATAGATAAGTATAGATGTTGAGTAATGCTCAGTTCCTATCTAAAATAATTAAAAAATTTTAAAAGTATTTCCAATATATATACTTGCAAAAAAGTTATTCAAATACTTTATGATAATAGTATTTTTAATAAGTATTTGGAATATTTCAAAAAATGTTTTCCCGAAATATAGTTTTAATCTTTTGTTAGGTTATAAAACTAATAATAATTTTTAATAATAATAATTAAGTAAGTTTTTACTGATTAAATATAATTTTGGGTTCATATTTACACACAAATATGTTGTAAACGACAAAAGAATAAATTTTTTTTCGTAAAGTTATGTTTCTAATTAAAATTATTTTGTATATAATTACTTTTTTCGTAATTTAGTTATATTTTAGATTATATTTTGTTTTTCTAATCATTTGAATGTGATAATAATATTCATTTACTTCGAATGAGAAATCGATCTAATCACTAATATAGCAATGTTTTGTGATTTGTATCAATATTTTATATAGGTACTTACCAAAATTTTGAAATAAGTTTACTATTAGAATTCAACAAACACTTAACTACCTATTTCAGTAATATAGAGATTAGTAGTGAAGAAAATGTAAATGTCTTACTCAACCTTGCATTGTGACTATTATAGTAGAAAAATAATCAAACTTTTTAAAAGTAAAATAATAAATGATTAATGTTTAATGCAGCATAACATGCCATTGAATATTTAAATATAAAATGCTTAAAAGTTAATATTCAACATAACCATTAAAAAAACTGTTACATTCAACATTTTCATTTGTTAATATTTCAATGTTTAGCCGTTTAATTCTTATAGAATACATTTCAGGGACGGAGGGCAGACTCAAGAAAAAAATATCATTTTTATGATATAAACTACCAGTAGTTTTAGCAATAATCCATTGTTGAATTATTCTCCATGGAAAGAATATCCCTGCCTTTATCTAGATGAACTAAATTTCAGTAATAAAAATATTAAACAATAATTATATCTTTAAATATACATATAATTGAAACTTTAAAAGATATTTTTTCAAGGAATAAAATACTTTTAAAAAGTATTTAATATATCGTATTAAATATCTTTAAAAACATTTATTTAAAAATATTCGGAATACTTGAAAAAGTATTCTGAATATATGATTCTGAATACTGTATTTGGAATACTACCCAAATCGGAAAACAACGTACGTTCTTATCAATTTGGTATCTAGAGTAAGTACTTAGTACACATAATACAAATATAATACAGAAATCCTAGTGAAAAATATTTAATTTCATTTTACTTTAAGGAATAATAATTATTACAGGATATTGGCAGAATATAATTCGAATAATCATATGCTTCGGTGCGTCAAAGTTAATTATTGTGCCAAAGGTTCCTAAATCTCCAATAAACAAGCACGTAACATGGATCAGATTATCGGCTGACTGGGAAAACGTGTTACAACTTACTTTATCCCCAGCATGACGTACAAAATACACTTTTCGACATTCTAAACAGTTAAATAATATGTGTTTAAAACGAAATGTTCCGTTGATATATGTGACTTTTTATGTTGCTCGACATAACCTTTACTTATTCAACCAGAAAATGAAACCATTATCGAATCAGTATCACGTTGAAATAACAATATATAAGACAAAAGTTGTATACAGGTAAGTATTATATATAGATAATAAATTATTTATACATTTATAACGACGAAACTTTTGGGAAAGCACTTTGCTCAACCGAAAATAACGTTTGCAGAAAAAAAAAAAAAATTACCAAAACGTAATTATTAAAACCAATATATTCATTTTTTCGGCCGTGAATATAAAATAATTTTAAAACTTCGTACAAGTTCGTTAATTAATTCGCGTATTTTATAAAATTTTCAACGTTTTAATGATAAAACATGTAAAAGGTAGGTACAACGATTATTAATTATGATATTAATGATTCAGTATTTCAATAGAAATTTATCAGATATCTACAGAGATCTATCGGATATCAATTGTCTTTTCAACTGAAGTGAGTCCCTGGGAATATCCTTCAATATTAACAAATCTCAGAAATATATTTTAATCGTTGACGTGAACTTATTTTTTAAAAATTTTTTTTTACTTATACTATACATGATATTCTAATTTAAAAAGTTGAGAATTCGGTTTGATTTTTGCAACATTATGTCCTAGCCTGCATATAGAAGAAATTTGCTGTAATTTGCTGTAAAATCTAATATTTTATTTTGAGAGTAACTCAACAGGTCGTGCTTCAGAGAGCATTAAGAAATATTTATTGTTATTTAGTGCGTCTACTATTTGAACATGGCTCCAAAATTTGGGACCCATATGCTGCTGAAAATTTTGTCATATTATGTTAGAAAGATTTTAGTGTAAATTCTTGAGAGTCGTTGCGTTTAGATTTATAATTCAATGTCCTCCACACGACTATACGATTGTATAAAGAGCGCTGAATCTTTTTACGTTGGTTGATCGATCGCCAGTTAATTTTCAATAAAAATTTCTTATTTAAGCTATTATTAAGCTAGATTCATTCTTCTCCATTACTGTCTCAAATAAATTTTAGAGTTCCCTCTCTTCAGACTCGTCTTAACGTTCCTTTTTGTATCCTTTTCTGAACTACAAATTCTCATTTAGATTCTCCTTAATCTAGTTTCATGCATATTGTAAATAACGAATCTGTCTTTAAGTTTTTATTATATTTATAAAATAAGTGGTACAATGTTTTCGTTACAGTTTTTTTTTTATTACATTTCTTATCTTTTCCTTAGTATACCTACTAATTATTAATATTTTTATTCTATAAAAATGAAACTACTGTATATTTTTTTCATTTTTTTATATATACAAATATCACTATTGTACATTATTGGACTACATGTGTACAGTAAATAAAATATAAATAAAATAAAATAATAATTATTTTATCAAACAATCAATAATATATAGTTATCATAATACGATAAATATACAAAATATATGGACTATAGTAATGTGAGTAATGCATATTCTCCAGAAAAAATATTAATGGAAAATATTCTCATGAAGTAAGTTATTGTCTTAACATTTGCGATCATGGGATTCATTTAAAATGTCAAATACCAGAACGATAAAATTTTAGCGTTTGAATCAATTTACACAAATTGATTATCTTTAACATGTTTCATATCACGATTTGATTATTGTTATTATTATCATTAAAATTGTGTATTAATATTAAAGTTAATTTTTTAGCAAAACATTTATATACAATTTTTAAAATGATAAAATATGTCTAAAAATATAAAATAACCAAAAATTCTCCATTTTAGAGAATATTTTTGAAAATATTTTCCCAAAATATTATTATTGTAATTTTATATCACTACACGGGACCGAGAATTATCATGTAAATCAAAATAAATTATATTAACTTATTATTTTATTATAAAGAAATATTTTCATGTCGTTTATGTAATAATTTGTTGATACACAGCTTCTTAAATTACACTAGTTGATGGTCTATTTTAACTGTTATAATATTACATTTATTAATTTTATAATTTTCCTCAAAATTATATCATATAAATTACAAATATTGTATGAATTTTTATTATAATAAATAAAACTCTATTATAATTTTTTGATTTAGAAAGTAATTTTGACATAAAACTATAAGTATATAAAAGCTAATTGGAAAATATGCAAATTAGACTTTATGTCTAATGATACAATATATTACATAAATAATAATATCATAATTGAATTATTCAATATTGCCATTTTAAGTATAGGACATTCCGAGTGTGGAATATATTTTTTCAAAGGAAAGATGAAGTTACTCCTTGTCTTAAAATCAAACATGTTTTTAATTAGGTAGGTATTTTGTTCATTTTATAAATATCTAACGGAGATTGTATAATTTTTTTATTTTTTTTTTTTTACAAGAAAATCCAAACAAATTTGTCATTAAATTACGCTGTCGGATTTTAAAATAAGCAGTAAGATATGTATTTATCAGTATTATAACTATTAAGCTATAGTAAAATGGAAGAATGATTTTCGTATTTCTAAAAAAATCATTCCTGTATAATAATTGTATAACCAAAAATATTTTTTTAGAATTTTATCTATAGTATATATGAAATTGTGTTACATTAATTACTTGTTTGGAATGTCGATGAAAATTAAATAAACAGTTAAAATATTATTTTCAAAAATTCCATAAGAAAAAAACCTACAATAATTACATAAAGCACCATTTTTCGGTAACAAGTGGCATCTAGTTGATACTTTAAAGAGGTCATTAAATTTATTCGATAAATGCGTAAGAAAAAATAACCAAAAATTAAGGAAAAATAATAAAAGTCGAATTTGGATTTTTCATTGTAATTCCGTTAATAACGGTCTAAAAGTCTTGGAATGTTCATGTAAAATGTATTTAAGTATAATAGATATTCAATATTCATGCAAAAAATGTTTCCATATTTATTTCTCAATTTTGGATTATTTATAGCAATTTTTAATTTTGAAGTTTTTTTTAAAATAAAATAGTTAATATTATAGTTATAACCAACAGTAATACTGATGTTGTATACATCGAAGCTTCGTTCATAATAATTTTATCGAAAGAACTTATTTATAATTACTTTCGAACTCAATATGTTCACCACCAGTATCCTACCCAATGAGCGAAATTATTAACCGGAAAGTTTTTTAATACTAACAGATAGAGTATTTTTTTAAATTTATTATTTCGTAAATTTTGTAATTTACGATGATGCTTTTAAAATATTTAAGATCTTATAATTTAATTCAATTTAAATTATATTCTTATCCAAATATTATATTAATTAGATATGAAAACAATTGATAATATGTGATCGATATTTTTTCACCTAACTTTTTCGTACTACTAACTACCTACCTAGCTAAAGTTTTGACTTAACCGTATCTGATTCTAAAACCTTATGTGAATTAGTGATATTATTATTAATAATTTATTATAAATAATGTAATGGTTTATATTTATTATGATTCAATATTCTAACCGAACGGGAATTCTCAAAAAATTGTTAAAATACATTTTCAAGTATTTAGAATTAAAATACTCGTGTAGGTATATTATATTATATTTGTACATTTTTAACTATAAAACAATTTATTTATTTATTTATTTTTTATTTTTTTCGGACTTTTAATTAATTTTATATTTTATATTCGAAGTTTGGTTATAGACTTTAAATTTGAACTGAATGTTTGTAATTTATTCATAACTAATACAAGTACACTGAATAACTTTCAAAAAAACCATTGTCGTATTTTTCATTTACGAGTACTTTGTTGAACTGAGTTGCTCTCATACTTGTCGTTGATGTGAAAAAAGTGTAATAAAATACTTGCACTGAGGTCAGCGATGTGAGATGATAGTAGTGCCCAAATACACTCGGCCGTAAACTATTTTGTTTGATTCACAAGAGTCATAAGAACATATTGAAGTGACAAATTGTTTGTAGTTAAATGTGTACAAAGAGAAATAACATCCAAGTGAACTTGTGTATTCCACACAAATATTAAGTTACACTAAGTATGTAAAACACACACACACACACACATATATATATATATATATATAAATAGAAGTATGTGATAATTACAATGAAATATAACACATAACTAGGGAATCGACTATAATTTCACCGGAAAGAAAAGTATAATTTCATAAAATATAAAACATGTACGATGTTTTTTTATTTGTTATTAAATATAAATTATAAAAAAAAAATATGATTTTAAAAACTTGGTATGGTAATACATATTATTTTCAGGAATGGTGGATTTAAATGGTAAAAGGTATTTTATATTTTGTAAATAATAACAGCACACTATGGATACAAAAACAACTATAAAACTATTTACGAAATTTTTTATATTGGCTGGCTAACAAGAACATTTACAAATATTAAAATGTCATTATTATGCAAATTCTATTTTTTGTTATCGGAGCTATCGCGGTCGTAAAATTCGAGTCGGCGCATGAGTTGGTCGATTGTGTGGTCGGTCGTGGTAAGGTTGGTGCATAAAACAAAACGGTGGTGCTAAAAGTACGGTATATAGGTACTCACGAACACTTATTCGCAATGATTGAACATTGAAGACGGCAGTTGTGTAGTCGTCTTTCATCGGCAGTGGCAGACCGAGTGATTCTATAAAAATATCATATAGGTTTTTTTTTTTATTTTAATTTAAAACATATATACACAGAATTTAGCACAACATTTTATTGTGAATTGAAAATGTATCTAAGAACATTACTTATTATGAAAATTAAAAAAAAATCTCATTTGTTTCAAAATAATCCATTTTTTAACAATATACATGTAATAATATGCCAAAAAATAAGAATATTATAATTAAAGAACAATAAAAATTAATTCACATTTTGGAAATTTAAAATATCAACATATACATGTAATGTATTATTATTTTATATATATATATTGTATTATATAATTTTTGAACAATTGAAATAGGAAAAATAAATCTAACATACTTGTAATGTATTTGAATAATATCATTTTCTTGTATTTGTGACAGAAATTTTAATGCTATTTATGTATATATATTTATTGGAAAATTAAAAATAATTTATAATAATACGAGTATAACATAAAAAAATGTGTAAATATTTTAAATTTGTGTAGATAAAAATAAATATAAAATCCTAAAGACAGTAGGCAGTGTATTATTAATAATATAATTATATTATGTATATAAAGTATATTATTATCAATGACGGTAAAGGGGTACTTTAGAATGGATATTTGTCCAGAGATAGACATTTATGAGAGGTCTCACTAAAAAAATTTCATAAAATTTATTAATATATAGGCAGAAAGGCATATAGATTTCAACAAAAAATCAGTTATTTAGTAAGTATCTACTCAGATTTCCATAATAGTTGATGTGCAAGAAAATTAAATGACATCAATTTGTTGTAGGTGTATACTTATACTTAACTAATTTATACCTGGCATCGTAATATTGTATTCTTTTAATGATTATAAGTAAATCAGTATAAAATATAAAATAATTTATTATATTGTTTAGAATTTAGACCACATTTATGTCTAGAGATCAGTGTTGGGATTATCTAAAAGATAATTTAGATAATGACTATATTATCTTTTATCTTTTATCTAGATAAAAACAAAATATCTTATCTTTATCTTTATCTTTTGAATTTTTTTGAATTATAGATAAAAGATAATGAGTTAACGAATAACATACATTTTTTTTTTTTGAT